>LPNX010936428.1:0-14132 GCA_001517045.1 Pseudotsuga menziesii | reverse complement strand
ATATATATATATCATTGAGTGTATATCAGTGAACTTGTGTATGTATATCAAAAACTGGTTGACATATTAGCTCTTTTTTATCAATAAGAAAATCATATTCCAAGAAAGCCCCCAATCAAGTCACTTGTGTCTGTGTAAAAATTCTGTTGATGGCGATACCCAAAAAAATCTCAAATGGAAATATGCAAATTGGGTATTGATGGAGAGAATTAAAACCCTTGCTTCTATATTAAGTAAACCCTCCTAAAGGGTTTGATATAATCACAAACAGAAAATTAAAATCAAATCAAACAGAAAATTAAGCATTGCAGAAAGAAAAAGAGAAAAACACCCTGCAATACCAAGAACTGAAGCTAGAGCCCTTTATGCCACAGCAACGCCACGATCTGCAACGTGAAAACCCCAGGGTTCATGTATTGGGTCGAGTGCAAGAGCCCTTTAAACTGACTTTCGACGATGGAAATGTGCAAAGAAGCTCGCAATGGCTGTTTTCGGAATGTCCATAATGGTATTTGGAGCAAAATAATAATTATCAAATAAATTGTAAAATATTATACACCAACAAATGAGAACAAAGAAACGGTACACTACTCACCCTTCTGATTTCTAGGATAATGGTGTTTAGCCTCACCAGACTTGCCAAACCCAAATAGAATCATCTTCTCGCAAATACCTACTGCGACCATCACCGCCTGCATTCAGGAGGAGTAATGAAAAAAGTAACCCCCATGGATCGCGCTCCATTCGTCCAGATGCTTCCCGGTAGTCTCCACAAAATTGTGGAGAGAATAACACTTCACTACCCTGCCACACAGCTTGTCGAATCGGGAATCCGTGACCATTAGGAGGGCTTTGCAGGACGCATTGCAAAGGGAGAAATCCATGAAATGCACGACCTAGCAGATATATATCATAATTGGGACATTTTCCCCGAATGGATGGCAGAATCACCCGGTTCTACTGGCGCAGGAATGCATAAAATTGTTATTCATAAACACCACCCATGCTGTATTCAAAACCCCCGGTGCGGGATTTTTTCAGTTGGATTACCATCTCATGGGAATCGATCAATAGTCTGTAGGTTTTCTGCAGCAGGATACCACTGTTACCCACCATGGCACAACTCCGGTAGGATTTCCCAGGTTAGATCTCCACAGCCCCGGTGGCCTTGTAATGGCGATCGAATGGGGTTTTCACGATATTGTCGAGCTCTGCCATAACCTGTGGTTGGAATCGCTTGTTCCCAATCCAAGACTTCAAGGCAAGGTCGAATTCAGCCCAATACGACGCATACCAGTGGGGGAAGTATTGCAAAAATTCCTTCTGCATTTGCCTCTCACTCTGGTTAGCCGTGCTCCAGCTGGTCGACATCATGCGGGCGTCGCTGCCAATTCATCAGAAGGAAACAATCTATTAAATCGATTTGTGTATTGCAAGAAAATCATTTATAACTCTACTATCAGATACTCACCGTGATATTTTTTTGTGCAGGTTGTTGCGCCTGTTGCAGGATTGTTTGCAAGCGAAGACCAGGTGAGTGTCATAGAGAAAGTTGTGAAAGTTACCGAGATTGAACCCGTGACAGAAAAGAAATTGGAAGAAGAAGCTCCTGCCTCTAGTCCTGTTGACGATGTTCCTACCACAGAGGAAACAGTGGATGAAAGCCTCATCGCGGAAGAGGATTTTGCAAGAAAATTAACTGTAACGTCCCCCGCCTCGGAGCCCAAAGCAGAATCGGCCCAGAGAGAATCCAAGGAGGAATCTGCCCAACTGCCCAAAGCAGTCGATCCCGCTAAAGAAGTTTATGTATCTGAAGCTTCCCCAAAAGTGCCTATGGAAACGACAACCGAAGAAATTGCGAAGGAATTGCACACACAGAAACCTATGCTGCAAATCCAAAGCTGTGTAAATGTGCAGTGTCATTCGCTGAACAACCAATTTATTCCCCCACCAGTGAAAAACCCATGGGTAAGCACATAAACCAGTGGATAATCCATAAAGTGGAGGAGAACACCATTGGAGGGGCGGTCGCCATGAGAAGATGTTCAACCACTTCCAAACCGAGAATAAATGCCAAACCAAGGGAAAAAATGGGCGCTTCTGACAGACTCAACAGTTAACAGTCACTGCAAAGCTAGAGTTTAATGTTTTTTCTTTCAATCTTGTGCAGGTATGGGAAGAGGTACTATTCAATCTGCGAGCTTCTGCATAGATTCAATGCTTTCATGAAGAATGTGGAGTTGATCGAATAAATGGTATGGGAAGAGGTACGATTCAGTCCGCAAGCTTCTGCACATAGGTATGGGAAGAGGTGTATGGGAAGAGGTACGATTCAGTCTGCGAGCTTCTGCACAGATTCAATGCTTTCGTGAAGAAACAGCATGAAGCTTCCTTATAATTTGGCAATAATTGGTAAATCAAACATGCGGCTGAACCTTAAAACCAAGAGACAAACACGCGGTCGAACCTTAAAACCAACAGACAAACATCAAACATCAAACACGTGCCAGCAAAAATGAGCAGTTGTCTTCCGAACTTCTTCGGAGAAAAACGCCTAACGGCATAATTATTTAGTTAAAGGCCATTCTTTTAATGTGACAAAACAACTATATATATATTGGAGCCCTTCTTATACAATCAAACCAAAAAGAGGGGTGACATCATAAATTAACATGTAAACGTAAATATGCCATGTAACAGCTCCTTTGAGAGCTAGCTTGAGGTCGTGCTCTCCTTCATTCTACACATAACCCCCTCGCTTAACTGACTCTAAAACCGTTAACTGCATTCAAATTTTTAAATATATTTATACTTCTCCAATTCCACATAGAAGTTACTTTTACATTTACATATGTATAAAGGATTCTATAACGTATATAAATAAATATTTTATTCATATAAAATATATTTACACCTTTTTTTTAATAATAGTATAAGTGTTATTATTTTATTAATACACTTATTTTATAACTTTTCCATTTTGCTATTTAACAAATGAGAATCAATATATAATAATAATTGTGTTTATTTTTCTTTTCACTCTCACATATATACACCATTTTTAATAATTTATATGTACCTTTCTTACATAAACAAAATAGAATTAAATTACGAATTTCACATAACATTAGTTACATTGTTTTTACCGACCTTAGTTTCTTGCTGAAAAGTTGCATCTTCACATTTACCTTATATTTTCTATTACTGAAGAATCAGAGTAGCAGAGGGGATGTTACATCCTCCCCCCTTAAAAGTACATCATCATCGGTGTTCTCATCTTTTACCCTTTTGTCTTCAACGTACATTTTCCCTCATTTCTTATCTTTTGTTGGCCCTAGGGAAAGATAGGCAAAATTCAATTAGAATTCTGCCCAAGTAGATAATGTGTCTAGTCACAGGAAGAAGAAGTTGCGACAAAAGCATATGTAGGCGAAGGAGAAGTTGTGACAAAATCATTTGTGGAAGGAAGAACAAGGTAGAAGAAGCAACTACAGAGAAAAGTACGACGGAGGAAGATAGAAGCGGATAAGAGAGAAAGAGATAAGACAAAAGAAGTAGCCGTAGAGGAAGTTGGGACATGAGAAGATCTCGTGAAAGAAGAGAAGTTGCGATAGAAGGAAAATTGGTGACGAGATAAGCCGCGACAGAAGGAACCATGCTAGAAAAGGTGTGCAACAGAGCAACAGCTGGAAATGAAAACTTGAAGAGATTGTGGATATGAATTTAACTAGAGTTACACACATTGTAAGGAATAGAAGCATCTTTTCATTTTGGGCTGACATCATAAGAATGTAACTAGAATAAGAATGACATCATGTTGGCTAACTGAATGAAGTCAATTGATAACGTCATGCAAGAGCCTATAAGAAGGAAGAATCCATGCTGTGTGGGGGTTGCTTACCTAATTACCTAGTTAATTCAGTTAGAGAGTCAGTTAGTTGTTTTGTGTATGTAAGAGGAGTTGAATAGTCTGAAGATAAGTGCCCACAAGTATAGAGAAGAGTAGTTGATCCAGGTTATGTGTGGATCAACACTATAGTCTAGTAGGAGAAGGTTGAATGATAGAAGAATAGAGAGAATGAGAGGAGAGTGGAGTCTGTATATAAAATAGAACATAATCTAGAACAAAGTATGCATTTGAGTGTGCAAACAAAATGTGCCATGTATTTCTCATGCCAAATGAAGAGAGCCTTTGAGGTTTTTCCCATATGGGTTTCCACGTTAAATATTGTTTCATTGAGTAGATGATGAATATGTTTTATGTTGCATGCAAGTATATGAATGTATATATTGATGAATATGCTTTAGTCACAGGAATGTATATTGTGATCAAGTGTTTATGTATTTGCTTATGAATGAGTTATCTGGTGCACGAGTTACACTATTGATAGATAAACTGTGTGTTAATTATATATTGTTGTTATAATCTCTATGACGAATAAGTTAAGTAGTGCCTTATCTGCACACAGTAAGGTTAAGCAATACACCCACCAACTTCATTCAAGCGAGTTAGTAAGGTGCCAAAGGAGAAGAAGTCCCCACCCAACTACGGAACCCTGGTTCTAGCAGTTACCCATAAGAGATATCTTGGGTGAGATTGCATATGTGTCGTAGGTGTTGTCAACTGAGCCTTTCTCTGTCAAGACGATATCTTGGGATTTGTTGCGCACAACAGAAGGTTCGAACCTATATTGAAGGGAGGAAACACCAACAAATGGTTCCATTGCGAGGACCATGAATAATTTTGCTGAGGGACATGTTTTGGTATCTGACGAAACTGTAAATCCAAGACTGGGTGGATTTTAAAGCATTAGAGTTTGCACAAGAATAAAGTAAAGGATCATGGTTGAATTCAACAAGGTGGTTGGAGCGATACCTTTATACAGATATTCACGATATTTTATTTTCTGAGTTCCCTATTGTGTTGTATGAATGGTTGTCGAAGTTAGCAACCCAAAGAAAGAATTTTCGAGGAGAATCGATAGAGTGGAACCCTTAGTTGATTCAGCGACTGAAGACTACTAAAAAACTTGTGACAAGGGCTACCGATTTTTGGGTAGACAGTATTCTGAAGGGATACATTATTGAGTTTGTTGTTGATACAATAAACTCATATAGTGAGGCGGAAATACTTTTTTTCTAAGGACCACAAAGAAGATACATGACATGATACATCTTTGAAAACTAGGATAAATATGCTTGTATGTGAAAAAGGAATCCTGAGAATGGAGTCTAACGGTTAGAAGGATTGTGCACAAGAATTTGGGATATGTCATAGAAGAAGTGCATGAAAATGGAGAAAACTAACCTGAGATGTTCCCTAATAATAGTGAAACTAAACTAGAAGGTGGACATTTAAGGAGTGGAAGAAGATTTTGGTTGGGAAAGAGAAGAAAAACTTTGACAAGAAGAGGAAGTTGTAGTACGACCAGAGGTGAAAACTATGAGTTAACGTCGCATTTTAACAAAGGTTCTTGCGACGAAGAAGAGGAATATCAAGCGATATCTGAAAGAGAACAACAAGAAGAAGAAGCTCCAGACCCAGAGCACGAGTACGATACACCTACAACCCCACCCACATTGTCGGAGGTAATATCTAAAAACTCATATCCTAGTGTTTTTGTAAATACAAGTAATACTAATGATGTGAATAGCATACAAGGGAGTCCATCTAGTCAATTTTTTTGCCCGAGTGTAACAGGAGTCAATATAATGGCTGGAAATGATATTAAGTTTCCTATATTTAATGGAAATGGGTTATAAGACCCAGAGCAACATTGGTTTCTATGTGAAGTTGTATGGACCATCTGACATGTCTAAGATGAAGCGATAAAGTAAGCGCAGATGATCAAAACCATGAGAGGTCATGCGCTAGATTGGTACATGAAGTTTTCTATAGTTTCGGTAGGAGTCGCATAGAAACACTGGACCAAATTCGAGTGGGATTAATAGACGAGTTCAGAAAGAAGAAATATGAGTCACAGTGCATCACAAAAATTATAGAAATCAAGCAATCATCTACAGATTCAGTATGGGACTTTGACCAGAGATTTAAGACATTGATGGAAAAATTAAGCTTTCAAATGTCAAATGTGCAACACAAGGAATGGTTCATTCCAACGTTGTTTCCACACATCCTAATTCCATTGATGCAACAGAATATTGTGTCGCAGACAAATGCTCTGGAGATAGCAATGAAATTAGAATCCTCGCCGATTGGAGACACCAGTGCAGAAATGATGCATATTCAGTAGCAGCTAGCTAAACTTATGTTGAAACTCCAAGACATTAAGAAAGGGAGATAGGTCCAAGAAGAACTCTGGTGTACCCAATGCAGAATGAAGGGACACCATAAAGATAATTTCCCGACAGTCATGAACTATGTCGCAGTAGGAGCTCTAAACCTGACAAATACACAAGGGATGCCTTGGTGTAGAAAATGTCAAACCCGAGGCCATTGGTCGGAAGAATGTTTGTACTTGCATAATATTGTAAGTACAACAGCTAGTCTGTAATGTAAATTTTGTAAATCTGTAGGACACGATGAGAGGGGTTGCGGATCATTCTATCTGTTGCATGACAAAACGGTGGACACCTACTTAATGAAGAATGGAGAGAAGATACAAGTTGAGCAAGTGCAAGCTCAATACTGACCTTCTCAATATCAACCGAGCCAATATCAACAAAATCCGTATCGTCGACCCCAATATCAACAAAACCAGTATGCACCGTAACAAAATTACCCTCAACCTAGTGGGTGGAAACTTTCAGCGATGAGGAGAAAAACAAGCAGGAGGAACATTTGGTCATGGAAGAGGCCAAATCATATGTTATAATTGTGGACAACTAGGACATTTCAGTTGGGACTGTATGAGTCCTGCGAAGGCATGTTTGTATTGTAGATTTGTATACCACACCATTGAGGAAATCCATCAACTGATTTCTAAACGTCATTCCAAGAATATGGGAAATCCAATTCCCCTACAGAATCCCAACATGAATCCCAACAAGAACATCCAAATGATTTTGCTGAGATGAGAGAAGAAAATATTGTCGTAGTGATAAGAGAAGGTTATACGACTGGAGCAGACCAAAATGCATAGCATGACTAACCACAGGTGCGATTGACATCACAAAAGAAGATATTGTTTGGCATCCAGAGAGAAAAGGAAGGAAATATTCTTAGACTCCTAACCAGCATTCATCGATAAGAATCAAGCGTCGACATCTTCTCCCACATTACCAAGAGGACAAGGAAGGAGGATTCCTGAAATATTCAATCAACTATTTCGAAAGAAATTGAAGGCAAAGGTTAGTAAACTTAAATATTTTTTCAAAAGTTGTTTATCAATGATCCAGGATAAAGATTTCATGGAAAAATTAGCAGCTTTAAAAGAAGAAACTCAAGAAGAGATGCGACCAAAGAGAAGAGTTAACCATGTATGTAACACCCTAGTTTTGACCCCGTGGTATTGAATTGCATATGATGTAAATATTGTATTGAATCATGGTTTGGAGCTCAAGGAAAAGGCCCCACCATGGGTTTATTGTTTTATGTTTCGACGATTAAAATCGATGCCGATGGTTTATGTTCTAGCTAGGCACAATATGTTTGAGACATCATGTAAAATGCAAATTAATAAATATACCACAACTAGCTATGCACTGCAACTTTAGGTGTCAAAGGAAAACCCATCAAAACTGTCAAACACCCATTTCTTGTCTTTTTCCCCAATCATTTATTTCTACTAGAATTTGGTTGAGGTAGTTATTGCATGGGAATGGGAAGAGTATGGGTAAAAAATCAAATTGGGAAGAGCACCCATTCTTGAAAAACGTGTTTTGACTTCATGGGCAAGAAAAACCCAAAAAAGTATGCCCATTCCCTCATGCATTCATGTTTCCACCATCCCTCGCGTTTTGGAGAGCAGCGGAACGTTTTTTATCATCCATCCTTCATTCCCGTGGATCTCTCACACAACTGAACTTTCCTGTGTATTTATCCTTCACATTTTTAGTTGTTTCCTCATTGTGCATGCCTAGGAAATCCGTTTTGGTGCTATGGAGTGAATGGCCCACAAAGAATTTTGTGTCTTGTTGTGCATGCCTAATTTTCCTTGTTCTGAACTAGTTTGGAGGGGGAATTGGGTCTAAACTATCTTGATAAACCTACTGTGAGAAGGAACCTCATAGACAGATCTAGGGGGTTGGTTTTCTTATTTGCACACCCTGAATAGCACTGGAAAGGGAAGGCATAGCCCAAGGGGCTGGGTAGCAGAGAAGGGGGTGCTTCCTGGTGTTGGTTGTGCAGATGTTTTAGAAGCTAGGCCAGATCTAGTGCAGGTGTCCATAGCTCTGTAGGTGATCTCACTAGCTTAGAAGTCAGGATTTCTAACTCCTTTGCAGCCTGATAAACCCAGCAGTCAGATGGCTTGGATATGTAGCCTGATAAACCCATCTGTTGGCTTGGTTGGTCCCTAATGTGAATGTTGGCTTGACTATGGGCAGTCTATGAAACCCAACTGTTAGTTGGCTTGGCTGAATAGCCTGTGAAATCCAGCAGTGAGATGGCTTGGCTGAGTAGCCTGTGAAACCCATGAGTTTGGTGTGTTTTCCTTGTAGCCTAATAAACCCAACAATGTTTTCTTGGCCGAGTTTTGTTTTATCCTTGGCTATGTGTGAGCCTGATAGTGTTCCTTATTCCTTGTGGGAATCATTCCCAGCTCTGGGGTGGAAATGCTGTTGAGAGATTGATGAGCGTACTGCCTATGGTTAGGTGGAACGTTGTAGGGACGTAGGTGGTTGCGGGACAATATTATTTCAACATACTTTCTGTTAATCTCTGCATTTGTAACTGCTTGATGAAATATGATGAACATGTTTAATGTGTTGAATGGATGAATTTCTTCCGTTGTATAATTGCAATTGTATGCATATGTGTAGTTTTTCTTTCAATGCATTTTCGAATTAATTTATAGGGATTAGATTGTCGGATTGGTGATGGCCTGAATGACTAAATCTGTCCAAGACTTTGGTTAACAGGTCGAATTTCCTTACAAAAATCTCCTTCTGCAACTTGCAGGATGCGGAATGCGGGATGCAGGATGCGGCTTCCCAAACTCTCTTTTCTGCAACTACTTAGATATGAAATGGTCCATTCTGCATGTGGGATGCGGGATTGCAATTTCCATATTCCTCAATTCCACAAACTCAAGATTTCCACACCATCGATTCTTGCGGGTTGATTCTCAGTCGTTGATCTGCTCCTAGATGCGAGACAGATGGTGACCATTGATTTCCATCACGATCTTTCTCCACCATTCGATCTCCTCTAAGATATTTCTTCATACATCATCGAATTTATCACCGGCAGGATCAATTTCTCTGCTATTAGGAGTTGGAGAATTCATACATAGACTTGAATAGAGTAAACGTAAAATGAATTCACACCTCTATAGAGTTCTGTAAAAAAATCGAAAATCCATAAAGAATGCAATGAACTTCGAGTTAGATGCTCCTACATCGATTAGGTAGCAGAAATTGTTGTTATCTCTCTCTCTCTCTGGCGGATGGGAGGGGACGTGACAGGATGGTAGCAGAGCATGAATGTTGAAGAGTGTTTTCACAACCATGCCCTTTGTTTCAAACAAGAACAAAGGTTCTTTAAGAAATTTTCAATTCCGCATGATAATCGGGGTATGGGTACGTGAAAATGTTGGAAAAGATTAAAGACCAGTAGCGACATAAGAATGACTATGCAAATAGGTTATTATGATGGATTATATTATTTTAGACATGGGATTTTATGTCAATATTTTGACAATATAGACATGGAAAAGCATGGGAAAACCATGGCTGGATTGGTCTCCCATTCAACTCAGGCTAGAAAATAAGTCGAAGGTCCTATCTATTGGTCAACTGAATCAGGTACCTGTCAAAGTAGAGGGCCTGAGAACATATGCGTATTTCGAAGTGATCGACATTGTTGATGATACAAACCCATATCCTTCACTTTTGGGGATCGATTGGGCGATAGAAAATAAGACCATCATAAATTTTAAGAGACGAATCTTATCATTTGAATATTCAGAGATAAGGGTGGTCGCACCAATTGATCCACTAGAAGGACAGAGATATGTAGAACCGGTGCATATTGAAGGTCAAGGTGACTATCTCGAACATATCTATAATATCACATTTGCAGGAGATTACTATATGAATCCAAAAAATGATGGAAAGCTGAGTTGGCTGAGTGTTAGCTCTTGTACATCTGATTTAAGTGAAGCGTTAGAAAATTAGCAGAATTAGATGCATGAAGTATCTATGAGAAGATGTACAGGAATTACATAATCTGTGTGATGGGTAGGAGCTAAGGCAAGTGAGCTACCTACATATGAAGGTTTACCTAACCTTGCATCTTTTCTAGAAGAGTTTGAAGAAAATGTTACAGAGTCTTAGTGCTTGTATGCCCTAGACTTTGTGATGATATCTACGCCCGCTAGATGGTGGGGTACGTATAAAGAATCTATCTTTGAATGATCACAATGCATAAAATTGATGGAGATAAGGTTTGGAGAAGAGATCAGTTATACTGGTTGCAAGTATACAATATTAATGGATCCTGTCGAGCAGATTGGGTATTGTTGCACAACATGGCATACATATCCATGACAGGAGTGGGTTCATCAATTCATACATATACTAAACATGATACCAAGGAATTGGTATACATCAGTTGAGCTGTGACGGGGAACTCTTGAATGGGAGGAGTTAGCTACTAGCGTCATGCATACATTTGAGTTCGTAGATGACCATCCTTCGATTGATGCTACATTGCAAGTGATGAAAGCAAAGATATTTGAAGATATCCTTGTCGCAGTGGCAAGCTTCAACCAGTGCAGCACGACAATCCACCACTGGATGGAATCCTACAACGTGATGGGAGAACCTGATGACAATGACCTGCTTCACGTAAACTTCTATAATATGAAGGTACACATAGAGTGGAAGGACTTGGTATCTAACGACCAATTCCTAAGTCCACTCAAGGTTAAGAAAGTTAATATTGGCTCCCAGGAGAATCCAAAGTTTGCCAATATCATAGATTATTGGGATGATGAGACTATAGGGAAGGCCACGGGCTTATTGCATGAGTTCCAGGATCCATTCCCTACAAAATTTTCAAAGATGAAAGGAATTATCGAAGACCAGGGAGAAATGAAAATACCATTGAAGCTAGATGTAAAACTGTTCAAGCAACGACCATATCGATTGAATCCACGGTATAAAGAAAAAGTCAAAGTAGATATGGACCGAATATTGGACGCAGGTATTATAGATCTTGTCGAGGAATCAGAATGGATAATCCCAATAGTAGTACAAGACAAAAAGGCTACGGGTGAAGTAAGAATTTGCGTCGACTTGAGAAAACTGAATAACACTTGTTTGCATGACCCATTACCGACTCAATTTACAGATGAGGTACTGGAAAGTGTCATGAGACAAGAAATTTATTCATGCATAGATGGTTTCTCTGGCTACCATCAGATTCAAATCGTAAAGGAATATCAGCACAAGACCACTTTTGCGACGGAGTGGGGATGTTTCCAGTACACAGTAAATACCTTTGGACTCAAGAATGCTCTTGTTATTTTTTCCAAAATAGTAGTTGTTTCCTTTAAATACTTTATTCACAAATTTATTGAAGTCTACTTTGACGATTGGACAGTATTTGGGCTCATTCAGGATCATATTCAAAGCCTTAGTGTCACGTCCCCATCCCTTCGACCGGCAAAGAGGACGCAACGAACACCACATACAGCCGGGCAAACAGCCCCATGAACATGAACAGAAATCAAATGTTGAAATCCAAAGCTTAAACATGATGCATGACAAGGATGCATGAAATATACAAGCATACACAGATGCATTTTTCCTCAATCATTCAACGGAAGCAACATATTCATAAACCAGCATTCAACATGTTCATTATAATTCATTTGACATCAATATAATCGCAGAGATGAATCAATCAAGATTACTTATCTTTTGATGAAGAATCCCGCAACCAGCTACGTCGCTGCAACGTTCCACCCAACCATAGGCCAGCGTGCTCATCAATCTCTCAGCAACGCTGCCACCCCCGAGCTGGGCATGATTCCTCCAAGGATAAGGGTCAATATAGGCTTACACATAGCCAAGGGGCACAATCAGCAACCAAACCAGCTGGGTTTACCAGGCCATCAACAGATCGGCCAAGCCAGCACAGTCCAAGGGACAACCACTGCATACCAGGAGCAAAACAACCCTTCACAGCCCTGTGAAGAAGCAAAGATGACCAGGGATAATCCCAAACAAATGATGAGCACAGCTGAAGCCCACAAGGAAACACAGAGTTGTTCTTGGCCCTACCGTGGCCAAAACAACTCAACTGCAACCCAAAACTAGGGTACTCCAGCAGCCACAAACACACAATGAATGATAGCAGCAATCCACAGTCCCAAAACAGGGAAACTCAACCAACAGATTGGAAATCAACAGTGGCCCAAAACGAAATTGATCACCACAACCAACAAAACGTGGGGAAGACAACAGCCTCAAACATGATCAGTGAGCACGGCTCACAACATGGGAAAAATGCCCCAAATAGTCTATGCGTGAGTACAACTTGCACCAAACTGCAACACATAGAGGAAAACAAATGCACGGCCACAAATCAGTGAGGAAACTTACACACAGTCCCTGAGCGTGAAAAGGCTCCTACACCTGAGAATCCCAGGTGAAAGCCACGATTTCTCTTGCTCCCAGCATGAGCAAAACCAACGCGGAGTCCCTGCGCGTGAGCATGAACAGACCACGAAGAAGATGGTGGTGGAGGTGAAGGCTAGGCGCATGAGGAAGACGAACAAACAGTGAACCGACTAGGGAAGGAGTGGCGTCATGGAGAGGATGGTGAGAATGGCCGTGGTTGCTCTCCCCAACATGAGGTCAAATCCCTAGTTGAGTGTACACATGGGCAAAGGATGACAGCCTGCCACACTCTACTACCCACCATAACTGCTCCAACTACCTCAACAAAACAATAAAGAGGTTGACAAGGGAAGATGGCAAAACAAAACAAGGTGGAAAAACATGGGTTCTCCCCTCATGACCAAGGTTTGACATTCCCCACCCCTTATCCTTTGGAACCATGCCCTTTTCATTCAACGTTGCACTACCGTAGCTGGTTGGGGTTTTAGTTTTAATTGATGTGCATATTTACATGATGCCGAATTATAATGTGCCAAATGGCACGATAAACCATCGGCAACTATCCCCATTGCCGAAACACACACACAACCAAATCGATGGTTGGGATTTTTCCTTGAGCTCCTCACCACGATTAATTACAATATATACATCATGCAAATGGGGTCAAAACCGGGGACATTACATTCCCCTCCCCCTTGGAGTAACACCGTCCTCGGTGTTCCATTACATATATATACAATACATATATAATTGCACATCAAAATTTCAAAATTGGAGATCTATCCGACGTTCAATCATTTATGTTGAACATTCAAGACCAAGCCTCTCGGCTTCCATGGACTTGTCCTGCTGGTTCTCAGCTTCCAGCTCATCCCAAAGTCTAGGAACTTTGCGGCTATTGCCTTCATCATGTTCCCTCATTGGGCAGTCCCGGCGTAAATGATGTCCTCCGCATCTCCAGCATCTCACTGGCTGCTTCATCTTTACTCGCTCAATTTCCTTTGAGTCTTCATGCCTGGACCGTTTCCTATCGGGTCGCTTGGACGAATGTCCCATCGCTGATCCACCTTCCTTTCCCTTGCCGATTTCTCCCAGAAGGATTTTCACCTCCCTTTGCAAACCTATAGAGTCTTGCAAAATCTGGTGGTTCATTTCACTCTACCGTTTCTGTATCTTGAGCATTTCCCCAAGATTCTCTTGGGTCTTGGCAATCAGTGGAAGGAGACTTTCAGCTAAGTCCAACAACTTTTGATCTGCTGCCATATTCAATGTGCACCACCCGGTTTCACTTTTCTCACCTATGAAATGCACCATTGAAATTTTATCAGACCAAGCATAATATAGACATTAAAATCAGTCAGTTAATTACCCAATTGGCATGA
>LPNX010936399.1:0-37475 GCA_001517045.1 Pseudotsuga menziesii | reverse complement strand
ATAGTAATAATACTAGTAACTATAAGTAATAATGAAAGGATCCACATGTTATTATTATTACTAATCATAATTAAATATTAAATACCTACAAGATTCAAAGTAGGAACTAGTCAAAAGTTCCTGAGTTAAATTTAAATAAATATTAAAATTACCTAAATTAAATAAAAAGGGTTATTTCAAGAAATCAAATGATTCTTGATTTAACTGCCCCTGTTCCTGAAAAAATATATCTATAAAAACCCAAGCCAAAGAGAGGCTTGGGGATCTTTTGATGATTCCATAATTCTACCTCATTATTCTCAAGAGAGTTCTTGGAGAACATTTTTCCTAAAAGGAAAAAAGGAAACTAATACAAAACATGATATCCTAGATAGGGAAGCCTTACCATAGGAGCTCTAAGCTAGTTGCACGTTGGAACCAACTCTAGGGGGTCCGAATTGAAACCAGGAATGGTTACGGGTCATGGTTGGGTGGAACCTGGTAGTTCCCAAGTTATTCGATTATTTGAACACAGGTTAGATCTGTCTATGTACGTGTTAATGTTGGGTATTTGAGTGTGTAGAATTTTCAGCCATTAAAATAACTTCAACTTACAGGTATGAGGTTCTTGATTTTTTCCTTGCAATTTACACAGTTTTTCTTATTAAATGTGGAGATTAAATTTGGAATGGATAATTATTATATGTCTGCCATAACTAGGTTATGTTTCTGCATTTTATTTCATCATTTACAGGTTAATTTCAGTCTTCTCTGACAGAGGTATTTCTTTAAACAGTTTCTAGATTTTTAAGTAAGTTGGATTTCCTATTTATTTTTTCAAGTTCAAAACATAGAAATGATATTAGAGGTTTTGTACCTCAATCTTATTAACCCTAACTGATGAACCTTATCAACCAAAGAACTATATAAAACTAACTTTATATCTTCTCTCTGCTAGCAGATTTCACATTCCCAGCATGCTTGTGTTATTTATAATCAACAAAACTATTACCTATAGCCTTAGCCTAAATTCTATGCATAAAATTATAAGTTAAATATAATTGCTGAAACTTTAAATAATATATATCAAAATACAAGTAAATAGAGTTAACCTATTGTTAAAAACCTACCAAATATCATAAACAAACTTCAACCCAATAATTTCCACTTTATAAACATTTCATACATAGTATGTTCGCCATCGAGACCTGTCAAGTTCTGTAGGCATGAGTTTATTATAAACCATAACTTACACTATCTACAATTAAAATAAGAATCAAACATAAACCTAAATACAAACTCATTATTGAATATCGCATCCATTTAAAGGTTGCAGGATCAAACCCTATCGACACTTTTGCCAAAACAAAAATCCACACACACACAACTTTAAACCCACACAACCCAAGATCGAATCCTGTGGACTCATGTCATTGAAAACATAGGTTATTTCAAAACCACGACAGGCATCAAATTTTGTAGGATTCGAATGCAAATAACAATGTTGTAAGCTTTACAAATTTCCACATAAGTCAAAAGAAATCTACGCTAAAGAAACTAAAATGCAAGAAGGATTAACCATTAAAACTTTTATTCAGGCCATGCATTTCACTTAAGGGTTGGAATCGCAACTATCAAGCTCAAACCCAAAACCCAACATTAAACCATAATCAAAATCCTTGCTTTCTCAATGTTACACATTAATGTAAACAAAATATACACACATCATTTCATTTTACAAGTTCACGGTCGATAGATAAGAACCCCATTAAAATAATCCAAGTAAAAACTCTACTGCCTATGCTATCACAGCCACGGCATCTACATTTTCGCAACAGTAGGCTAAACTTACGGCCATCCCCATACTAAATCACGGGCAAGTAAAATACAACATAAATCACCATTAATAACAATTGCCAATAAGAAAATACACAGTCGTGAATCAACAGCTCGATGCCATTGCAAGCAATGGCATGACAATAAGTCTAACTATTCATTTAAAATCAATACGCAGAACCTCCATTTAACATACTAAAAACAAATGTTAAGTTACAGACATTAAAAACGCATATGGTCACACAGTCATGTAATTATAAAAACACATTATCTAAATGGCTGAAACACAGAGTTTCCATCTTATACATATAAAAACCATTCCAAGACTAAAATGTATACACACATCCCTAGATTCCCAATAAACGCAGAAAAATTACACAGTCGAAACCCTTAATCAAATTATTCACCATTACAACACTGAGCTCAAAGCTCTGCTAAAAACACGTATACGCAGAGGTAACAAGTTCAAGCTTGTTTTTACAGGGCTTACCTATGAAGGGTATTCGTAGACAGCCTGGTAGACACCACGACCTCCTTGGAAGCCTTATCACCTACACAACCAAAACCAAGAGCGATTAGGACTATGCAAAACCTTTAACCAAAGCAACCATATTACAAGCGCTGTAAAACCAACTAAAGTGCATACCTTCCAACATCGGTCCATCCTATTCCTCCACGATGTTGGAGAAGCAAGGAGCTGAACAACGTAGACCAAATGAAGCTCAAACACAACAAAAGACCCAAGCTTAGGGTTTTTCTTTCCATATTCCAATGAGCATTTACTCCGCCACCATGGCCACCACCAACAACGCGATTTTACTCTCATGCCTATAGTTTAAAACCACAAATGCACTCTGGTATTGGAAATGTGATTTTGTTTTGGAGCCACCATCAACATCAACGTTGACATAGTTAGGCCATGGTTCATGGCATATAGAATATTACATGAATGGATCTTCATACATATATTCTATGGCTTATAAACTTTAAAATAATATGATTAATTCTGATGACTTAAGCCTCCATTAGTTAGGCTTAAAAAAATTCCAACCATATAAATACTAAGCATAGGAATAACATTTATCAAGACCTAGCCATAATAATAATGTTAACCAGACAGATGCAGGTATGACAAATCCCAACTTTGCATAACCATTAATGTAATCAGTAGCAGTAGGATTAGCTAGGCCAGGACTCTAGTCTTGTCGTCTTCGAAAGGAATACAGTAGCATAACATAGATAACATGTCAATGTTTAGTTGTCATAGCAAGTTTACACCATCTATTGAGCTTGCACAAAATGAATAGAAGCTGCAATAGTTCAACTTGAACTAAGTAAACCCTGTAACATCAAGTAAAACCAGTTACCTCTCCAAGTGGTCATTTAAGGGATACAAGTCCCACCACTCCATCCCTTGACAATTAAAGATAAGTCAAGGCTTTCCTTAAACAATGAACAAATTATTATAACCAGGAAGTAAGATATAACTGAATAAACACACGCACATGCATGATAAGAAATAATCAATGAACAATGTAATCATCTAAATCAGATCAAGTAACATAAACACATTACATAATTACATTAGTAACCACATCGGGAAAGCATCTATAAATCGTAAGAACAACTTATGTCACTTCGGTGTAGAAAACAAGGATCGACATATTCCGCAGAAGATCAGTTAATGTCCAGTTCAGTTAGTAATTAACCAGCCTATAATTTTATTTTTTTCAAATTTTGGGGACATTACAATATAAGCTTTCCTACGTTTTTGGGTCAGTTTTGCAATTAAATGAGCCACCTGCTTAGTTCTTCTTTCCAGGGAACATGACTACAATTATAGGGATGTTGCCTCATGCAACAGTTAGAAAGTGAATGATGTTGATGCCACTTGTAATTTTGGCCTTCTACAACAGATCATTCCTCCCAGTGGGTTAGTGAACACTCTTCAGGAGCCTTCTTTGGATAGGTGCCTCTTATTTTAATTATTTAAATAAATAAAATATTCAATTACAGACATCTTTAACCATCTTTGGTCAACAACATAAAACTTTACAATAACTTTTAAAGTAATGTTTTCTCAAAAATAAAATGTTTTTCAGTTCTAGGTGGGTTACAGTTAAGGATGAAAAACACTTTCTCTCAGATTGCCCTGCTTACACCCACATTAGATCTAAGTTTCATATTATTTGTTACAATACAAACCTTTATAACCTCCTAACTTGCGAAAACTATAATGAGCTTAGAAAGCTTTTAGAAAAACTTTTGGAGTTTAAAGTAAACCAAGCATTATCCTTTTCAAACCTGATAAACCAAATCATTATCATCTATAAATAATATTAAAAAAATCATTTTAAAATTATAAATTTAATTTTATAATTAATAAAATGTTTTGATTAAACAAATTTATATAGTTTTGAATTGAGAAAATACTTAAAAAAAGACTTCCTCATTGTTGAATACATTGTATTTGCAATGTCGTTTATTATTAATACATTACAGAAGTCCATGTTTATGTGAGGAAATATTATATTTATAATTATAAATTATAAAAATTTGAATTTAAAGTTAAATTTAATTCAGGTTAAAGTTAATCTTTGGACATGTTTTAAAAGACAAAACAGATTTAATGTTAAACTGTTAAAATGGAGAATCGTTACTAATATATTAAATAAACGGTACAATTCATTCATTGTACGTACGTGTGCCTCGAGAGTGTGGTTGCTTCACAAATCGAATCGCCATGAATTGATTGATGTGTTGTGAAGGATCCAAAGTCAGATATATGTGAATCAAATAATCCCGATTCCCCACTGATAGCGATGCCCATGTTGTCTTTGATTTTCCATTTACCTACTTCCACCCAATTTGAGGATTGTTTGGGTATTTTTTTAGTTAAATGTGTTTGGAGAAAGTTAGATTAAATGGATAAACAATTTTTCAAATTATAAGTTGTTATTCTTTTTTCTGTTAGTTTTCGGAGAAGTTGAATTTTGAAACTTGTTTTCAAACCCAAATTTTAGTTGCAGGTAATAAAAATGTTGTTGAATGTATATTGATGTATAATGCATAATGTTGATGAGTATCAATTATTGGTTTGTGTCATTTTTGATAAGTAATTTTGTTAGATTTTATTAAGTAATTTTGTTAGATTTTTGTTAAGTATATAATAAAAATTACTTTTTTATTACTTAAATTTTATATAATAAAATTTATTTTTTCATTGCTTAAACTTTTATTAATAAAAATTTATTAATAAAAGAATTCTAACTTCATGATTGAAGAATAAGTCTTTTAATAAAGATATGTCAGACTTGCTATAGCAGTTTGGAAGCTAAACTCACTGTGCTTTCTTTTATTGCAACATCACTTACTTAACTGAAAAGATAAAAACTCAAAACCTACCAAAAAAAATAATAATAATTATTTAAGAAGTAAAAATGAAATGAAACTCCTACCATATTCACATGGCCTTGCTCAAATTTATTCAGAACACACCAATTATCCTTTTCCAATGTCGCATTTTAAAATCACGTAGTCTAAATACGCTTAGGCGTTTTTATCTTCGTTTTCATTTTTTTAACTTATTTTTTCATTGAATTCGCTGATGAATTTGGGAATTCCAAATCTCAGCCGTCAAACTTACATATTTCCAGTGTTTAAAGAGTCTTTAGAATTGCTGAATCTATTTTTTAGAATACTTTAAATTCTAAAAAAATAAATAGAAATTAAAAAAAATCATATAAATTATAAACTATTTTTTTAAATTACTTGTTTTCATGAAATATGACTGTCTTTCAACTTTTTCCAGAGACTCTAAACAATCTGAACTTTTTTTCCGTTAATTATATTTTTCCTAGCGACTCTCAAGTCTCAACACTCTAAACGCCTTTTTTTTTCCCGTTAATTATAATTGCCTAAAACATTTCGGAATGTATTGGATTTGAAAGTTTCCGACGGAACGTTTATTTTTTTTATTGAGTATTTGACATGTAAGTTTTTTATAAACACATTAACATGGACAGGTAAAAAAATATTTGAAACATCAATTTAACGTTTATGAATTTAGATAACTGTCAAAATTTTTAATATCTATGTTAACTATTAAAACTTAGCTAATAATCATTGGCCATTGTGCTAGGTCAGTTCCTGGGCTGCTCTTAATTTACAGTTAATCAAGAAACACATAAATGCTAGACTTCTCTATTTCTTTTTTTTTTTAAATGTGGTTCACCATTTGTTAGAGGGCTACTCCACGGAAAATTCCAATACCTGATATTCAAATTGAATCAATGTATGGTCAACTCATCATTCACAACATTTATTACAAAGGGCTCCACAAGAGCATCATGTCACTTGCACAAGAGTAGAACCTGGGTGGAGAGGGTAACATTCATTCATCCCAACCACCCAAGCTACATCCATTTGACTAGACTTCTCTATTTCTATGTATGTGTATTGTATTTATTTATATTTTGTGTTTCTAATTGTTTTATTAGTTTTGAACTCTGAGTCTTCAGATTTTTCCAAAAAAAATCTCTAAAATTTTCTCCTTTAAAATTTTATAATTTACTTAATTAATAAATTTCTATATAAATATTTTACTATATTTCTATATAATATTAATAAAATACTCTACTCATATTTTATATAATATTAAAAATAAATTGACACTGGTCAAAATTGGTTAAACCGTCAAATGATAGGCACGAGAAACTTGAATTGGTTGAACCGTCGTCAAATGATAGGAACGAGAAACTTGAAACCGTCATTAATATTTTATTGATAGGCAAAATAAAATTGAATTTCTAGGCACGAGAAACTTGAATTGGTTGAACCGTCGTCAAATGATAGGAACGAGAAACTTGAAACCGTCATTAATATTTTATTGATAGGCAAAATAAAATTGAATTTCTAGGCCTGTTTGAAACGGTTCAGCAGAGTTACAAGTACCTTTTCATTTCAATAACGGTTACGAATTAAATACCTTTTCCCATTAACTATAATTGCCTAACTTTTCGATTTCCATTTTCCATTAAATATAACCGTATTTCAACGTTCTAGCAAATATTACAAGCATGGTTGCAATATTGTTACCGTTATTCTTTCCAACAACGTGAATTGTTGTAGATACATTCATGACTGCACTTTGAAAATTGAAAATTTTACAGGTAAAAACCATATTCGGTTGAATTTTATCTTTGCTGAATCTTTTGTTTTTACAATGTTGTTTTGGATATTTTATTGTAAGGAGAGGAAGAAGATATGGTCATGGTAATTTAAGATAACATTACATCATGAAAAATAAAAGTAATTAAAAAACTTCATATACATTAGTAAAATAAAAAATTGATTATCTAGATAACAATCTGGTAACTTTATCATTTCTTATAACAAAAAAACCGAATTTATCACATTCCCGGGTTCTTTTCTCATCCAACTCCTATGGTGTTGTTCGTGAAACATGGGTTGTGCCTTCTTAGGAAGCTTGTCTTCTATAATAGCATGAGTTACTTTTCTTCCGTACCAAGTAGTTATCTTCAATATAAAATGTTTAACCGCGTGGTTTACTCAAGTGAATGTCATATTTCTGCATTAATAATGATGAAAGATTTACATTGTGATAATGACTAAGGCATTATAGAATTAAAATAGCTTAAAAATAAGGATGATTTTTAATTGGAAGTCATTTTCTTTGCATTAACGATGATAAATATCTACATTGAAATAATGACCAAGGCAATATAGAAATAAAATAACTGAAAATAGACATGATTAATAATGACTAAGGCAATTGATTAATAATGACTAAGGCAATATAGAAATAAAATAAAAATAGAGATGATTTTCTCAGCTAGTATGATTGAAGATCTAAATTGAAAAATTTAAAGTATCTGAAAATATGGGCCTTCACCGGTTACGAATCTTAGACTAATCAGTGATGTCTGACACAAGCTATTCTTTTTAATGAATCCTATATCAATTTTTCCATTTAAAAATTATTTAACGTTTGAAAATCTTAGAGTAATCATGGTGTGGAACATAAGCTATCTTAGTAAGGAATCGTGTATTTCCATCTAAAAGCTAAAATAATAACTATATTGCGGCGCCTATTTATATTGCGACACGGTAATGCCTATTTATATTGCGGCGCTGCCGCTGGCAATGTACATTCATATTTGTCAAGAATGCCATTTTATGATTTTTTTATATTGTTATTGATTTTTATGCATATATTTAATTTGAGTTTACATGTATTTGTTTTAAATAAAGTTTTATGATGATGGTTATTGCACCGAAAAGGTGTATTATATAATCCAGTTGAGTAAGGGAGAGATGTAACTCCTTACATGCTCATTTTAGAGTTAACATGTGTTTTTTATTAAAAATAATAATATATTATTAAAACTAATTTATTAGCTTAAATTAAATTTAAATGATTTAGAATTATATATATATAAGATAAACTAAAACCATAAACATTGGATTACACATTTCCACTCTTAAAAAGGGTTTGCACATTGAGAGATTTGATCCCTATCAGTGCTTAGTAGATTAGATCCCCTTTTAGATGGATCTATGTTGGTTAACATTCATTGTGTGGAAGAGGCACATTCTATAGCCTAGTAGAGAAGAGATGTGTAGGTCATCTTAGAGATGACAAGTGTTTTTTATAAAATAAAATAAAATAAAAAATATTATTATAAATAACGTTTATAAAACTAAGACCATAAACATTGCATTACACACTTCAGCATTTCCACTCTAAAAAGGGGTTTTCACCTAGAGAGATTTCATCCCTCTTAGCACTTGTAAATCTCTTTTTAAGATGGATCTATGCTAGTTAAAACTAATTTTGATTTATAAGATCTTAGAAAAATGTAAGGATTCACTTGATTTTATTTAGAATTTAGATCATCATGGTTATGATGAATGGAAATTTTAGGAAGATCAATATTATAACAAATATTTGAAATTGTGTTATAATATGGGTGTACTCAGTATATTTTATGAGGAAGTGATCTTCATCTTCAACCCTCTTAGTATCACAAAGATTACAAATATTTCATCACACTCCACGTTTCACTATGGAGCTAGTGAGGGTTTGTTCTTATTTTAGTAATATTGTTTTTCTTTTGTATGAGCTAGTTAAAATATAAAATATGTTTGATCTTCTAGATTAGGGCTTATCATTTCCTTATAATATCTTGATTTTCTCTTATGTTCTAATTCTTTATTGTGTGCCACTTCTGCTTAAATTTACATGTAAGAATACTTTTAATATTATCACTATTTTGCAAAGTGACATTTGCGTCTACTCTGGTTTGATTTAACCAAAATATAGTGCCTTTATGCCAACCTTGCTTAAGCCATAAGTTATTTTGATTAGTACGAAGCAAACTTAGGAAACATCTTGTCTCCTATGGTGTTTATGTTGTTATTGTACATTAAATACCTAGTCATAGCAATGTTCTCAATTGGGGATAGACTCGCTTCTATGGTGAGGATAGGATATGGTGTATTCTCTTTAATTTTGAGATAATATGTTAGCACTTTTGGATTTTCTCTATCCTTCTCCATGATTCTCTAGAGATAATGCAGCCCCAGATTTCACATCCATATAAGGTTATAGGAGTGACAAAAGTCCCAAAGAGGAGTTTCTTCCTATACCAAATCCATAGTTTTGTTGGTTTACAATTTTTTTCAATTCCATAAAAAAATTTCCACACTCCATTAATCATTTCTCGATGTTATTGTTCTAGTCAAGAGCTTATGACGAAGATTAATTATGAGATATTTGTATAAAGTCACTTCCTCCAAGTTGTTACTATCATACATGAAATTATCATAAGGGATCTTTTTAGATTTGATTCGCATAATATTTGTTTTGTCGGTGTTAATAGCCATACTCATACTAGAGGAAAATTCCTTGAAATTTTTTAGTTTCTTGTCAATATAATACAGACTCCTTTCCATAAGAACAATATCATTAGTGTAAAGAAAAAGGATGATGATTATACCAACCAAAGTTGTGCAAACACAACTTGCCCCTTCCAAACAACCCTCTAACTTGTTAGTGTAAATACCAAAAAGGATAGAGGATAGGGGACTTGTCCTTTCCAAACAACCCATTGACTTATCGATGTAAATATAAAAAAGGTAAGGGATAGGGGATACTATATATCGAATAGCATTTGTCATCTCTAAACATGTTGAGTGTGTTTGTTAATTTTCAATAATGAGTCTAGAATGTTATATTTAACGATGTGTGTGTGTTTATATATAGTTGGAGATCTTTCGAGACCAAGATAACACATGGTCGAGGTTAAATGTTCAATTCTTTGGTTCCTTCAAGGTTAAGTACCTAAAAAATATTAACAAGGTGGGGCCCCTTCAGAAGGGATTCTTGAATTATATTCCATAGACATAATGAGCACCAACCTCGGAAACCATAAACCACATTTAAAAACACATAAAAAAATATATTAAATTTTAATAAAATGTATATTATTGAATTATTAAATAAATAAGTGTTAAACTTAAACTTAAATAAATGTATATGCATTTGTTTTCTCTATACATAATAATAATAATAATAATAATAATAATAATAATAATAAAATTATATATATATTCACTAAATTTATTAATATATATTATTCCTTGTGTAGTTAATTATTATTTGATGGTTATTTTTTTTATGTTAGAAATAACTATCATGCATCTAGCTATTATGACAAAAAGGAATATGTGTAGATAAATATTCTCATTGCGCGTAAGGAAATGTTTTGCGAGCTATGGTGTTTAGTCTCAAGTTATTGCTTGGATCGTGGAATTGAAGTTTTGGTGGCGTAGGATATTAAGACTATTACAATTTATAGTTCCAAAGGAAACTACATGATAAGGTATAGGTTTTCTTAACAATTTTTTCATAGAGCTATTTACTTTGCTGGGTTGTTTTATGATACTATTTAACTTAAATTATTATTTTTCTAGGAAAAATTTATGAAAAAATTTTGAAAATTAAAAGTCACTATTCCTAATGATTGTAATTATTTAATCTTTAATATAATATCAACACCATCGATTGGGATATAAATTATGGGACTATTCAATACATATTTCTCCATATAAATATTGATATCATGGCATTTTTATGAATGATTGATGGTTCTTCCATCTTCAATCATTGTTTGAAATGATGGTGCTATATGTATAAAGCAATTGAGATTTTTGGCTTCTTTACAGTCAGTCAAATTATGAGTATTGCCAAAATCAATCAACATGATTTCCTTTTTATTTTTGATATAGCCTTCGATCTTGAGAGTTTGAGCAGTGCTAATTCCAGCCAAAGCATGACAAGATATGGTGGGAGTAATCACTTCTAGTTCGTCCCCTTGCAGTGGTTCCTGTTCTTTTTGTTCTTCCTCTTCCCATTCTATGTAGAATAATTTATTTTATCCACACTTATGTCCCTTACCATATTTTCTATCACAATTAAAACATAGACCTTTCTCTCTTATTCTCTCCAGTTGTTGAGGTGTCATCCTATGTGGTGGGTTAGAAGAAGGAACAACATTCTTTGTGTATGTGTTGGAAGTGATATTTCTAGTGTCCACTACCATATTTTTACTTTCAACCTTCCTTGTCATTATCAAATCCTTCTCCAAGGATGGTTGTTCAAAGAGGCGCACCTCATGTTGAATGTTATCCTTCGAGGTTCCAATAAAAAAGATTCAAAAAATTATATTCTAAAATATTATTGACTTTGAGACTTAGCTTCTGAAACTGCTTGATGTTCTCTCTAACAAGACCTTTTAGATTGAGATTTACCAACTAGCTAAAGAAGGTGTTGTTATTTATATCCCCATAATGTGCAACTAATTCTTCTATGAATATGACCAAGAGATAATAGAGTACTTTTTACGGTCACAGCCATTAATACCATACAAATTGGACATGCTCTAAATATAAGGACATAATAGTTACATTTTGCAAAGTTGGCACATGGTGTAGATCAAAGAATTTCTCCATATCAAATATACAAGTTATTGGATCATTGGCATAAAAATTTCTCATGTCAATTTTGGGAATAGAGTAGTTCATTGGACCTAAGATAAAACCATTATGACGTAGTGAATCATCAAATTTATAGGTCTCAAACTTCTTGTTCTCCAACTGTTTTTCAATTTCTACAATACCTGACTAAAATAAGTTCCCTTTTTCCTCTTTATCCTCTTTGAATGAAGAATAAAGCTATTTTTTAACAATTACTTCAATTCTTGAAGATCTTCTTTACTAGCCATCCCCTTGAGATCCTCTTTAATAGCCATCCCTTTAATCATATCCTCCAACTTGGACACCCAAAAAGACATGTCTTCACTTTCAACGTATGTCAAGGATGAATCATATAGTGGTTTGAGTGGAGTGTGATTTTTTCCACTTCCCTTAGGAGGCATTTGTTACAATATAAATAGATATCAAACCCTAGGGTTCACCAAAATACATCCTTCTACTCAAATTTATTCGAATTGAAAATGGCATGCATTTTTGAAACCCTGATTGGGAGGTTGTTTAGTGGCCTACATGGAGCTAAGTTAAATATGAGAATTTGGATCCTCTAGGTCCGAAACTTTGGCCTATGGTAGCATGATTTGTCTTCTTTTCAATTATGAAGGTCTGACCTAATTTGGATGTGTCAATAAAAATTTATTGCAAATATACCAACACTTCTTGTTTTTCTCCCTTTCAAAAGAGAAAACTTGCACGTCCTTCCATGTGTCCAATATTTTGTATATGGGTTTGAAAACCTTACCATATAAATTGGGGTCCATCTTATTTCATATGCAATAGGTCTCACTCAATTTGGATCTCGAATGCCCCATATATGACCTTTTTCCCCAAAACACGTTTTATACTAGTTTTTGGACTAGTAAAAAACCTTAGCCTCAAGGGATAATATATTCAAACTTGCAATGTCTCAGAATCTGAATTTTGGATCAAAGATAGTTCAACCTATTTTAGAGGTGGTTTTTTTTATGTCACTATCTCAATCCTTATATATATATATATATAATTCCAAGATGACTTGTTTTGAAGAAAACAATCCCAAGGAGAGAGAACTAATACCAAATGTTGTGTAACAAAGTCCCAGAAATAGACTAGAAGAAAGTAATCCACCCCTTTAAAATGAAGAGTAGAGATGAATAGAAATCATCTTTGAGGTAGGAACCTCCTTACACAATGTACTAAGTACATAAGGCAAGACAGGATACAATGATGACTAAAATGAAAATATATCCTTCCTATATATAGGAGACACAGGTGCATAATAACAACTAATAAACCCACTAATATACCCATCCTGACATCAATAATATGTAATACATCACAATATAGGGGGTATTGCACCACTCTATAGGGGCGAATGTGCCCAATATTTATGGCTTAACACTGAGCTACCAATATCACTAGAAAGGGAACATTGAAGATAAATCCTTTGCAGGGGTGACTTGGGATAAAATAGCCTTTCCAAAATATAGGGATGGTTGGGTTTGAAAAATCCACATTTTTTTGCGAGAGCATTGATAGCTAAAGGTAAATGGAGGATAATCAAGGGGGCGGGGATTTGGGATAAAGTGGTTACCAACGAATACATCCTCCAGCTCAAGATAAAGGAATGGATTAGAAGGATTGATAAACAATCGAGGTTTGACTCATATATATGGAGGGGTCATATAAAATATTTTTTTTCATTGGTTCAGGGCTCCAATAGAAGGTTGGAAATTATCAAAACGTCTGAATTGGTTAAGAACCTAGGTGGGTTTCTCATAGGTATATTACATGCCTGAACATATTCAAGTTCATCTTCAGAACAAGGATATATTCTTCTTGTCTCATATAGGTATGGGCATTAATTTTTAATTTTCCAATCATAATTGGATGAGCATTATGGATTTGGGACTAGTTAATGGGAACAAACATACATGGAAAATGTTCATTAAAGACCTAAAGGTTTCTCATATTCCTCTATCAGATAATGAAGATTCAATTGTACAGGAAAAACATATTAATGGAGGTATTTATAATCCAAATTGGGTTATCATGCAATCCAAGAAGAAGAAGAGCACCAAGGGATGTTTTAGTGGAATAATATCTTATGGAGATTTCATTTACCACTAAAACTGGAGCTATTTTTATGGTTGGTTTTACATAGAGGTGTTCTAGTTTGGGATACCATAATTCAATGCTATTGGATAGGACCTAGATGGTTCCCATTATGCAAGAATAATTATATTATCGATATTAGAACAACATTTGGACCCATATATCCAAGATCAAAGGTGTGACATTTAATTGGCATGACCATCAGTTACTAGATGCTCTATCATCTTGGACAAGCAATGGTTCCTCTAGAGGTTATAGGGCCCTACCTGCAATAGTTATTTGGTTTGTTTAGATAGCTCGAACAAAGGTATTTTTGAGGATGTCCTTATTCCACCATAATTATATGGAACCAAAACCTTGACTATTATCATACTTTTTCCAAAAACCAAAGAATACAATATGTAGATATGCCTGAGGGTGGAGAGCATCGTCCAAGGTAGATGCTAGGATTACTTCAATGAGGAATCTCAAGGACATCTGGTCAAGCGAGGTGCAGGGTAGATCATTCACATATCAAAAGCTCATTATCACAAATTTGTAGCAGGCTTGGGATATGTATCCAACAATTAGGATGAACTATCATGCTTTAAAGTATGCCTTATTGGCTATTATTAACCTTGGAATATAGGAAATTCAGATCTTTGGATATTCTCTATTAGTTATCAAGTGGATGAAAAAGAGGAATCCTAGGAATATATATCTACTAACTATATATGAAGAGATGGTCAAGATTGCTGATAGATTTTAGTTTATTAGCTTCTATCATATCTACTATGAAATAAATGAGCATGCCAACCAACTATACAAAATGGTCTATGACAGGTTGAAAGCATGTGGAGGCAATGGGAGCACGACAATGACAACATAATGGAACATGACCCTAGACCTATTCCATTTCGAATCCTTTGTAGGATCTTAATTCATTCCAAAGGCCCTCTTCTATAGTCGTTCAATGAGATACTAAAGTAATTTTTTAGTCATCTAGAGGACCACTTTAATTTTTGAATATACGTAAGCCTTCTATAAATGGGATCAACATTTTTGAACAGATTATAATTGTTATAATTCCTAGATACATATCTATATTATATTGTAGCATGAGTTATGATGTCTCACTCTTGAGAATATTGTGCAACATCCAACAATTGTTTTATAGGACACAAAATGCATCACTTATATGATAAATGTGAAGGTATGACTCTTAGTAGTCCTTGTACAATTTGTTTTGTTAAAATATTAATGAAATGCATTATTTTCAAGGAAAAAAACACTAAAAGTAAAAATAAAAATAAATGGTATTCATATATTACATACCTAATCATCTGTGTGAGACAATTGTTTGACAAACTATTCAACACTGTCAAGTTCACCAACAATAGAATTGAAGAGATAATGTATGCCATTGAGCCTTCATAAAAGTTTTTTGTGCCTTATTAGTTAGAGGCACATCATGATCATGTTCATCAAAGTTATCCTCCATTGGAGAAAAGGTGTCCTAGATCAATATATTTATCCTATCATTCTCAAAACTATCAGTATCATTAGTTTCCTCAGTCCTCATATTAACTTCATGATCTCCACTATACACTCCATGATCTCGATCATCATGTTTAGCAATGTTTGTACTATGGCCATATTTTCCTCTCCTCACCATCCACATATCCTCTTCGCAATTACCTACTTCATGCTAACTACCTTCTCAATCTCTAATTTCACTACCTTGAAGGAGGCTTTTGATAGTTCAACCTACAACCTATTCCTTTATGAAGTTATGGGATGCACCATTATCCATCAGTACAATAATTGTTTTCCCATTCACTTCCACTGGAATGTGGAACAATTTTTTCATTTATTCCTCTTGACTTGCCATAGTAATTTCCTTTCATACCTTATTTAACACTTACAAGACTCCTATTGGCAACTGAGTTGATTGCTATTTGGTAGAACTCAACTTCTATTGTTTGATTGGGTAATCTCTTTCACAATGCTCCTTCATGTATATCCAACAAGCAATTAGGTTACTCCTTCATTTTCCATTGGGTACTTCTGCCTTCTTGGAATTTTCCTCTCCCATATTTGCAAATTCCTTATCCTTTCCTTTTATTTTACCCTTTCCTACTTGTTTTTGCAATGCATCACTTCCTTCTACCTCATGAGTTTGTGTATACTTGGTATTATAGTATATTGTATGCTATGGTGATCACTACAGAATTTTTTTATACATTTTTGGTGTCATAGCTCGCTTTGCACCTAGGGATATAAACCCTTCATGAAGTGGAACAACCAATCTTCATTGGTCATCTCCTTGATCTCTGACATGAGCCTAGAAAATACATTGATGTACTCTTGGATCTTGTCGGTGTGCCTCAATGAAATCAAATCATTCCTCACAATCTAATTTTGGATACCCAATCCAAATTTTGTCTGCAAGGATTCTTTCATGTCTACCTATTTGTCTGTCCTCACAACACTTTGTCCCACCACAATATCCTCTAATTGGTTTCTCAATGAATGATTTTCACTACTCTTCAAAAACATGGTGACAACATTCAGCTTGGACTCATCCAAACTACCATTCATTTTTTAAGATACTACTCCACATTCCAATAGAAGTCACCCAACATCTCCAAGTTGTGGGTGTCATAATACAATTATGGATCTTTGATCTTTATATATACCAATCTCATTGAACTTCCTCCATGGATAATATCTCACTTGAGTAGCTTAATTGAGTCTTCCTAGTTCTACACTTACACCAACATTGACTTTACTAAGTCTTTAACTATCATCAACCTCTCATTCACTTATTGGTTAAATTTGTTGTGTCCAAACTCAACACTACCACTTCATCTCACAATTTCACGATATATTCCATCCTTGACTTAATAGACCTATTTGGTGGCTTCTTTTTGTTCATATAAGGCATGTTGAAGTTTTTCAATGAGGTCTTGGAGAAATTAGAGGACTATCCACCATCACTTTCCTCGTAATGTGAGATAGGCTCACCCTCTAAACCAACCATAGGTACCCTTCCATACTTAGTCAATTTATCGAGTGATAAGATTCCCACCTATAGCCAAACCAAATCTCTTACATTTGTGTCAATCATTCTACTAAGGAGTTGGTTCCCTTTAGACTTCATCCTATTATCCAGTTGATCCGGGTCCTAGGCACACATCAGAGGAAAACAATTTGATTGAATGAATTGAGCACTATTATGGAGAAAGCATATTAAGAATAAGCAAAGGAGGAAATACACTACACATACACAAAGTAAACATATAGACAAAATTCAATAAATCGAACCAAACTATGTTGTTCCATTACTCCTCTAATACTTTCTTTTCTTCTATATTACAATAGTGTACATGATTATATAGAATGATGAGATGCTTGGGTGACTACCCGTTACGTTCAATTACAAATAATTTAGAATGATTCGGAATTTCAACCGTTACAGATGACTTGAAGAGAGACAACCCATCGTAGTCATGTCGAGATGTTGGAGTCAACGATGCATGTCGAGATGTGGAACCTGTCGAGGTTCAGACTTGTCGAAGTTGATGTTGAGCCTGTCAAAGTCGAAAAACATGAAAATTGTTGGGTGGATCAATCTAATCACACTATGCACATATGAAACAAGGTCAGTGCAAAAATCACATGATTAAATTTTCTTGAAAAGGGAAAATATACATCAATTTATATCTATGCTAAAATCTCTCTTCTCTAGGCATAACCATGACATCTAGGGTTGATAATTATAGTACATGACATATAATTGGCTCCTAGTGAATAGACATACATGTGAATGAGTGTGGATTGATTCATTTATGTTTAATTTATTTCATATTTTCCCATTATTCATGTATGTGTATTTATAGACATTTGTATGTGTGTGTGTTGATGTATATATCTACATCGATATTTATGTATTTTTATACATGGGTAGCCACACATATAGATATACAAATATATCATACATATAACATATATTATAACACACAAATATATTCTAACATCCATGCCTTAGGGTAGGTGATGACCCCCACCAACTTGTTTCTTGTTTGGCTCGGGTGCATCAACAACCCATACATCGATGCATGATCAAGGAAATGATCGACAACCAAGGCACACTTATTTTCCTGTAAGCCATAAATGGGTAGTATTTTAGGCATGTGTGCATGACAATGGGCATCAACATGGGTAGTAGGACACCTCATTGTGGCTAGAGTCTGCTGGTTATAACACTTGACGATCGTGCAGAAAGGGCTAACAAGTTGAGCAAAGAAGGAACATGGTCGATCAAATAGGAAACACAAAAATAAAGAGTGTGACCAAGGATACTTGATCAACAAGGAACATTGGGAAATAACATGCAATACTAAAGGGCCCTAAGGAAACCTAATAGGGTAAAAACATTGTACACTAGAAGGCCATATGGAGACTGTCAAGTTCCTTAGAAGAGACGTTGAGAAAGGCATTTGCATGGGTTCCCACTTAGGAAGGAAAACATGCATGAACAAAAAAATTTCCTACTATATAAATATGGGTGCACCAAAAGGAAAAGGTATGTCAACCAAGGAAGATCATCAAAGATATCAGATATCCAAGGAAGGAAAAAGAGCAAGTTTGCAAGTAACATCCTCATGTAGACAACAAGGGTGAAGAACATGATTAAGAAGTATTTTGAGGAAGTGTATGCAGTCAATGTTTATAGGTCAATGGAAGAATGCACACATGTAATCCATGGACCCGATAGGATGATATGGCCAGGTAATGCTGCATAATCATCAAATTTTTGGTATCATCGGCATGAAGCTTTGGGGTTGTGATAGTTGGTATTAGAGCAAGAAGTGAACTCTTTGAAACCATTTGGGTAATGTCAGTTGGCTAAAGAGTAGGACAACGAGTTTTATAAAGGATTTCACACCAACAACTATGCATGTTTAGAACATGCACCCATGTAGCATGAAATATACCATCGATAGAGTTTAGTGTCCATTGACAAAAACAATCTATCAAAAACAACCATTAATAGTAGGTATCGACGGTGTTCTCGACTAGATAGGGTAGTGAATACATTCGGAAAGTTCTCTCCTTGATTCTACAAGAAGGAAGGATCTAGTAGAGAGTCAACTAGAGAGGTGAAGTGCTGGTGATCTGGGTGCCCAGGTGCACGATGGAGGACAATAGCTCGATTGAATGAATAGAGCACTGTTATGGTAGAAGCACATAAAGAATAAGCAAAGTAGAAAATACACTACATAGACAGAAAGTAAACACATACAAAATGCAAGAATTCGAACCAAACTCTGTTGTTCTATTACTTCTCTATTCCTTTATTTTCTTCTATATTAAAATAGTGTGCATACTTATATAGAATGTTGAGACGCTTGGGTGACTACCCATTACATTCAGTTATAAAGAAGTTAAAACGGTTCTGAATTTCAACTATTACAAACAATTGGAAGACAGAGAGACAATATGTCGTAGTCATGTTGAGATGCTAGAGTCAAATGATTCATGTTGAGATGAGGAACCTGTAGAGGTTTTGTCAAGGTTTAGAATTATCAAAGTTGATGCTAAACCTGTCGAATTCAACAAACATGCAAAATTTTGGGTTGATCATTCCTCCTTCCTTAAGAAATGATGGTCCCCATTGTTTGCTCGCTCAGGTGAGGAAACATGTTAGTGAGTTCAGTAGCAAAGTGCCACTTTCCTTGGGCTAGGAGTTGTCCAGATTTAGCCACTTTAAACAAGGGAATGGAGTCGTCCTTGTATGGTGTATGCTTCATCCCATGATGGTTTTGCAAGGAATAGGCTCTTGAATATTTGGATGGATGTCTTCGGGTTCTATTTTCTGCAAGTCATTTTGTTCCAACAATGGTGCATGGTATGGTCGAAGTAAATCCACATTTAACACTGGATGCATACCCAAGTATGAAGGAATTTTGAGATGGAAATTGTTTTCTCCAATATGCTTAAGGATATTATATGTACCATATCGCTAAGGTTTCAACTTTCTATATGGACCAGTGAAGCGCTCCTTCTTAATATGTAACCAAACCTAATCTACAATTTGGAATGAATGAGAAGTACAATGTTGAGAGTGTCGGGCTTTGTATTTCACATTATCTTTCTACAACATTTCTCGTGCTTACTTATGGATGTTGTAGATTTGATCTTGAAACCTCAATTCTTTTTCAACTTCTCATTGGTCAGAGTCAGTGTCATTTAACTATGTCGATGAACTGATCAAGTTGATGGGCGTTGAGGTTTGAAATCGTAACAGATATCGAATGGAATCTTTCTTGTAGAGCTATGTTGAGCACAATTGTAACTGTGTTGCATGTATGGGATATTTTCATCACATGTCCAATGATTCTTGTGGTTTTACATTCGAAGCAGTTGTACTACCAAGCAATTCACAACTTCTGCCTTTTCGTCTGTTTGAGGATGGAAATTTTTCGATAAAGAAATTCTCATATCGATTTGTCTCCAGAGAGTCTTCTAAAAGATGCTGACAAATATGGCATCTCTGTCGAAAATTATGGTTGTCGAAACTCCATAGTTTTTCCAAACATGTTCGAAGAAGAGCTGAGCAGTCTGTTGTGTTGTTGTAGTATTCTAGCATGGAATGAGGATAGCCATCGTAGAAAATATGTCAACTACTACTAAGATCGTGTCATGCTGATGTTTGGTATTAGGATATCCCACTAGGTAGTATATAAAAATAGATTCCCATGGTCGACTAGGAACCAGAAAAGGCGTATAAAGTCCTTGTCGTCATGTCTGGGGTTTAGTAATGGCACAAACCACACATGATCGAATGTACGTGTTGACTTCATATTTAAGCGTAGGCTAGTAAAAATACTTTTGGAGGATAACAAGCGTCTTTGCCACTCCAAAATGTCCTACATTCTTGTTGTAGTGTGTGTCCCAAATGAGTTGTTTTTTATGCTCACAGGTCGATACACAAAGTTGTCCAAGCTTGTATAGTAAGGTGTCCTTCAAGAAGTAGTTGATAGTAGAGAGCAAGTCGATCTGTAGCTATTGATAAATTGTGGATAAGTCACAGTATAATGAATACAATTGTGACCAAGTGGTTCTTTCATAATCCTGCATACTCATCACTATATAAAGTAGAGTAATAGGTGGTCAACTGAGACAACCAGCTGTAGCATTGGATTTACCTTTTCAATACTTAATTACCAACATAAATTGTTGTAGGTAATTAATCCACTTGATTTTTTGAGTTGTCTGTAATTTCGACTGAGACATGGAAAATTGTAAGGGCTTATGGCCAGTAAGGATGATCGTTTCCTTACAAAGTATGTAATGTCTCCATTTCTTAAGGGCTTGCACAATGACATACAAATCCTTTGCATACGTTGAATACCTTCTAACAGTGTCATTGAAAAATTTAGAATGAAAAGTGATGGTTTGAAAACACTGAGTGATCACTGCACCTAAAACATAGTCTTATGTTCCCATCTCAAACTCAAAAGGATGATGTAAATAAGGTAACACAAGTACTGGTGCGGTACAAAGCTTTTTTTTGAGTTGCTCAAAAGCTTGTTGTTGTGTCGGTGTCCATTTGAAGATATTTTTCCCATTTCCTTTAGTCAATTGATTCAAGGGTCAGGCTATGTGCTAAAGATGAGTATGAACTGTTGATAAAAATTCACCAAACGAAGAAATTTTTTTAATTCGTGGATTTTTTGAGGAATGGGCCAATCTTTGAGGATATGTACTTTTTTGGGTCGACATGAATTCCTGCAGAGTCAATTACATACCCAAAATATTTAATGTTGTTCATCACAAACAATCATTTGTCCATGTTCAGATATAGTCAATGTTGTTGGAGTGTCAAAGACTTATCAAAGTTGTCTTACATGTTCTTCCCATGATCAACTAAAAATCAAGATATTGTTGAGATAGACAATGATACACTTGCTGATGAAAGGTCATATAAGGTCATCCATATATTGCATGAAGGTCACAGGTGCATTGGTTAAACTGAAAGGGATGGATAACCATTCAAAAAATCCTTCCTTAGTTTTGAAAGAATTTTTCCATACATCGGTGGACTCAATAGGAATATGATGGTATCTCAACTTGAGGTCGAGCTTAGTAAAGAATTTAGCACCTTTCAGGTAGTGGATGAGTTCATCTATCATTAGAAGAGGGTATCTATTCTTTACCGAAATTTTGTTGAGATCTCGATAGTTGATGCACATGCACCAAGTCCCATATTTGTTTGGAACAAGGACAAATGGACTTCCACAAGGAAAGGAGTTGGGTCGAATGTGATCTTTGTTTATCAAATACTGAATTTGTCTACGGAATTCTTAATTTTTTAGAATGGATCTTCTGTAAACAGATGTGTTAGGTAATGAAGAATCAGGAGCAAGTTCAATGGAGTGTTTTACCTAGCAATGTAGAGGTGCTTAGTTTGGATATTGAAATACGTTCTGGTATTTCTCAATAATGTGGTCAATATGTTGATGTTGTCAGGAACTACACGGGTCAGTGATTTGACTAGTTACTATTGTCTTCATGGAATGTTGAGGCTTTATTGTGAATTTTTGAGAACGGGTTATAAGCTTCTTTGTTTGTTTTGCAAAGATCATTGCAACCATTGGTGTAGGTTTTCACTCTTATATGCCATACCACTGGTTCTGAATTTTGATAATCACCTTTTGAGTCCATGGTTGATAACTTTCATGTCGATCCCATAGGTAAGGTTTCCCAAATAGGGCTTCAAATACGGAAAGTGATGCCATGTCACAAAGTACTTCATCTTCAAAAGTTTTAATGAAGTAGGTGAGTTTCCATTGTCGGGTGATCCTTAGTTCCTGTCCATCCTTCATCCAAATGATATTGTAAGGTTGAGGATGTGGGGTTGTGACAATACCTAGTCTCTTCACAAGATATTCAGAAACGAAGTTCTTTTGGCTACCATTATCCACAATCAGATGCAACAAATTGTTTTGAACCCATATCTAGGTGTTCTCGTTCCTCCTCATCGACGATAGTCGAGGATTTCAGAGTGTTCGATTTCGATGTCAAAAGGTTCAATGCTTCTGGGTCATATTCTACCAGGATTTTATCAAAAAATTTGGATTTCAAAATTTTTTCCGAAAATGTCTTTCGAGCCTTGCATTCTGATGTATCATGCCATGACGAGTTGTGATAATGACACCATTTCTTGGCATGAGGATGATTTTTATGTTCTCTTTTTTCTTCTGAATAGTGCTTCTTATGATATTCTAGATTTGGCAGAATTGGCTAAGAAGGGTGTCTTGACTTGTCGGAGTTGGGTGGTGAAGTCTTCTCGGATGTTCGACATGTTGGCTTTTTCATGAAACATTATTTTCTTTTTTATTTAGCTTCAAACAAAAAGGAACCTAGATAGAAACTCAACACAAAACTCGACATGTTCTCCATCTCGACATGCATCATTGCTCCAACATCTCAACACGACCACGACTGATTGTCTTTGTCTTTCAGTCGTCTATAACTGATGAAATTTTGAAATGTTCTAACTTATTTGTAATTGAATGTAACAGGTAGTCACCCAAGCGTCTTAACATTCTATATAAGCATGTACACTATTGTAATATAGAAGAAAAGCAAGTAATAAAGAAATAATAGAACAACAGAGTTTGGTTCAAATTCTTGTATTTTTCCTATGTGTTTACTTTATGTCCATGTAGTGTATCTCCTTGTTTTCTTATTATTAATATGCTCTTTTCATGATAGTGCTTGATGCATTCAATCAAACTATTGTCTTTTTCGTGCACTTGGGAACCCGGATCATAGGTATTAGAGCATATTCAGAGCTTAAGTTGTGTAGACACTTATATCAAAGTTACATGACTTATTCATGTTTAGACACGCTCGCAATCTCAACAATTCAAGCAAACACTACCTTCTACTTCACAGAAGATGGCTGAAGAAACAAATAATAGACATGCAACTAACGAGATAAAGAAACTCATAGAAAAGGAAATGGCTCGAGAATGAACCGAAATGTTCACCTAGTTCAACGAGATTCTCACATGATTTTCATCGACATCCATAGGATCCTCAACAAGATCGCATTCTGAAAAAATCAGTCCATTCAAAGTGCAAATGAATTTGGACATATCGAATCTTGAAGGAAAGATTAATGCAAGTCAGTAGATAATTGGGTACAACAACTAGAATTCTATTACTCTATGGATCAACTCTTGGAAGCTGAAAAGATCACCGTTGCATCCTTAAAGATGTTATCCTTTGTGCATTATTGGTGGGATAATCTATTGAAAAAATTGGAGCAAGAAGGAGACCCATAGACACATGTGATAAATTTTTTGAGTACATATGAAAGGAGTTCTATCCTCCCAATTACATAGAACAACAATATAATAAGTGGTAGAAACTAAGGAAATGGAAATACCAACCTATGCAAACTTACAATGACGAGTTCCATCGACTCATGGCTAGACTTGGTGTCCAAGAAGAAGGGAAATTGTTTCTCGTAAAGTATGTCAATGGCTTATCCCCTTACATTCATCAAGAGATGGATTTTCTCGCTGTCAATATGCTTGTGGATGCATTCCACTGCACTAGCAAGCTTGAAGCTAAACAAAAAATAAAAACACATTTTGTGACCAAGTTGACAAGTCAAACATCCAACAAGAAGTCACCAGCTGACTTCGACAAGTCAAGACACCCTTCTCATCCAACTCCACCAAATCCATACTATCACAAGAAGAACTCTCTGAAAGACAAAAGGGACCATAGAAATAATCCCCCTGCTATGAAATGGTGTGATTGTCACAATTCATCATGTACTGATACCACATAATGCAAGGCTCAGAAGACATTTTTTCATGAAATTTTCGACATCCGACTTGTACGATAAAATCCTGGTAGAATATTACCCATAAGCATTGAACCTTTTGACATCGATATCAAACACTCTGATAGCCTCGACTATCGGCAATGAGGAGGATTGAGAACGCATGTTCCATACAAATATATGGGTTCAAAAAATCCATTGCATATGATTGTGTATAATGGTAGCCAGAATAAATTTGTTTCTGAATATCTTATGAAGATACTTGGTCTTCTCACAACCCCACATCCTTATCCTTACAATAACGGTTGGATGAAGGATGGACAAGAACTAAGGATCACCCAACAATGCAAACTCACCTACTCCATTAATCCTTTTGAAGATTAAGTACTTTGTGATGTGGCACTGCTTTCTGTAGTCGACGCCCTATTTGGGAAACCTTTCCTATGGGATCAACATGGAAGTTATCAGTCACTCCATCAATAGGTGATTGTTAGAATTTGGAACCAGTGGTCTGGCATATCATAGCGACAACCTACACCAACGGTTGCAATTATCTCTATCAAAGAAACAAAGAATCTTCTCAACCATGCTAAAAAATTCTCATTGATCATGATAAATTCTCATCATTATAGGAATACTACAGCAACCGGTCAACTCACTGACTAACGCAACTCCTGACAAAAGAAACACATTGACCACATTCTTGAGGAATAATAGAACGTATTTCAAGATCCAAACATAGTACCTCTACATTTCCAGGTAAAACACTCCATTGAACTTGTTCCTGGTTCTTCATTGCCTAACACATCTATTCACAGAATAGTATATTCTCGTAAATGAATAAATATGCATACAAATTCAATATTTAATCAACAATTGTCACATCCGACCCAACTCCTCTCCTTGTTGAATTCCACTCATCCTTATTCCAATTGAATATGGGACTTGGCGCATGTGCATCAACTATTGGGCTCTCAACAAAATTTTGGTAAAGAATAGATACCCTCTTCTAAGGATAGACAAACTCATCGACTATTTGAAAGGTGCTAAATTCTTTACTAAGATCGAACTCAATTCGGGATACCATCAAATTCCTATCGAGTCCATCAATGTATGGAAAACCAATTTCGAAACCAAGGAAGGATTGTTTAAATGGTTATTCATGCCTTTTGGCTTAACCAATCCACCTGCGACCTCCATGCGATATATGGATGACCTTCTATGACCTTTCATCGGCAAGTATGCCATTGTCTATCTCAACAATATCTTTATTTTTAGTTGATCATGGGAAGAACATGTTAAATAGATTCCACAAGTCTTCGACACTCTCCATCAACATCTACTATATCTTAACATGGAAATATGTGCATTTGAAATGAACAACATCAAATATTTGAGGTGTTTAATTGACTCTACAGGCATTCACATCAACCCTCAAAAAGTAAAGATCCTAAAATATTGGCCCATTCCTCAAAACATCCATGAACTAAGAAGTTTTCTTGGTTTGGTGAATTTTTATCGACGGTTCATACTTGGCTTCAGTCACGTAGTCTGGCCCTTGAATTAGTTGACTAAGGAAAATTATCTTGAAATGAACACCGACAGAACAAAAAGATTTTGAGCAACTCAAAAACAAGTTTTGTACTGCACCAGTACTTATGTCACCTGATTTGAATCAGCCTTTTGATATTGATACAGAAGCATTGGATTATTCTTTAGGAGCAGTGATCACTCAGTCTGGTCACCCAGTCACTTTTCATTATGAAACTTTCAACGAAAATGTTAGAAGGTATTTTACATATGAAAAGGAACCATATGCCATTGTGCAAGTCCTTAAGCAATGGAGACATTACATCCTTGGGAAGGAAACAACCATCCTTTCTTACCATAATCCCTTACAGTTTGCCCCGTCCCAGTCGAAATTACAAACAACTCAACATCTCAAGTGAATTAATTACCTACAACAATTTGAGTTGGTAATTAAGTATTGAAAAGGTAAATCCAATGTCACATCTAATTGTCTCAGTCAACCACCCATTACTCTAATTTCTACAGGAATGAGTATGCAAGGTTACGACACCCCCATTTGGTCGCAATTGTATTCTCTAGACTGTGGCTTCTCCACAATTTATCGACAATTACAGACCGACACATTTTATACTATCGACTACTTCTTGAAAGACACCTTGCTATACAATCTTGGATAGCTTTGTGTACTGACCGATGAGCATCGATAGCAGCTCATTTGGGAGGAACACAATAGCAATACTATGGGACATTTTGGAGTAGAAAATACTCTTGTTATCATCCATAATTACTTTTACTTTCCTACACTTAAATTTGACGTCAATAGGTACATTCGATTGCGAATGGTTTCTTCCATTGCTAAACTGTTGCATCAACGGAAAGGACTTTATATGCCTTTATTGATTCCTAGTTGACCATGGGAATCTATTTCTATGGACAACTTGACGGGATATCCTACTACCAAACATAAACATGATGCGATCTTAGTAGTAGTCGATATATTTTCCAAATGATTATTCCCATTCCATGCAAGAAGACTATGACAACATAACAGACTGCCCAACTCTTCTTCGAACATGTTTGGAAACAATATGGCCTTCCAGTGACCATCATTTCCGACATAGATGCAATATTTTTTAGCATATTTTGGAAGACTCTATGGAAATATCTTGGCACAATACTTTCTTTTTCAATAGCTTTCCATCGTCAAACAGATGGACATATAGAATTTGTGAATCACTTGGTAGTACAACTGCTTCGCATGTACAACCCCAAGCATCGTCGAACATGGGATGAAAGTCTCCCATACATACAACATAGTTACGATCATTCTCATCACATATCTATGGGAAAGAGCCCATTCTAGATCTATTACATATTTCAACCCTCAGTGCCCATCAACTTGATAATTTCATCAATACAATCAAACGACACTCTCTGACCAACGAGAAGTTGAAAAATCATTGATGTTTAGAGATCAAATCTACAATAACCAGAAGCAAGCACAAGAAATGTTGCAGTGAGCTAATGTCAAATACAAGGCATGAAACAATCAACGTTGTGCTCCTCATTCATTCCAAATTGGCGATCATGTCTAGTTACATCTTAAGAAGGAGCGCTTCACTGATCCATATAGAAAGTTGAATCCTTTGCTATATGGTCCATACAATATCCTTAATAAAATTGAAGAAAATGATTTCCATATCGACATTCCTTCATACTCGGCTCTGCATCCTGTGTTCAATGTGGATCTACTTGGACCATACCATGAACAATTGTTGGAACAGAACTACTTGCAGATAATAGAACCTGAAGAAATCCATCCATATGTTCATGATTATCTTCCTTGTGACACCATCATGAGATGATGGATACACCATATAAGGAAAAACTCCATTCCCTGATTTCAAGTGGCTAAAGTTAGACAACTCCCAACCCAAGGAAATTGGTACTTTGGTAGTGAAATTACAAACAAGTTTCCTCACCTGAATGAACAAACAATGGGGACCATTATTTCTTAAGGAAGGAGGAATGATCCACTGAGCAGTTGGCAGTGTGCATACTTTGATAGGTTCAACATCAACTTTGACAAGTCTGAACCTCAACACAACCTCAATAGGTTTTGCATCTCAACATGCGTCGTTGACTCCAACATCTCAACATGACTACAACAGATTATCTCTTTGTCTTCTAGTCGTTGGTAACAGTTGAAATTTCGAACCATTCTAACTTCTTTATAGCTAAAAGTAATGGGTAGTAACCCAAGTGTCTCATAATTCTATATAAACATGTACATTATTGTAATATAGAATAAAATCAAGTAATAAAATAGTAATAGAACAATAGATTTTGGTTTGAATTATTGCATTTTGTTTGTGCTTAATTTCTGTCTCTATCGTGTATTTCCTTCTTTGCTTATTCTTAATATGCTTCCACCACAATAGTGCTCAATTCATCAAACTGTTGTCCTCCGTCGTGCACCTGGGCACCCAGATCACCAACACTTCACCTTTCTACTCGAATCTCTACTAGATCCTTCCTTCTTGTTGAATCATGGAGATAACTTTCTGAATGTAGTTGCTACCCTATCTAGTCGAGAACATCGTCGATACCTACTAATGATGGTTGTTTCTGATAGATCGTTGCATGTACCAATGAAATTTTCTTTTTCAATGGACACTACACTCTATTGATGGTCTATTTCATGCTACATAGGATCATGTTCCAAACATACATATTTTTTGGTGTCAAACCCTTTAGAAAACTTGTTTTCCTACTCTTTAGCCAACTGACATTGCTCAAATGGTTTCAAATAGTTCACTTCTTTCTCTAATACCAACTATCACAACCCCAAAGCTTCATGCCGAAGTGATGCAACACTCTGATGATTATGCAGCACTACCTGATTTTTCTCCGGGGGACTTGGCCACCTGAAACAACTCATCAATATAATATGCATTTTCACTTAAGGATTTTCCACACCTTCACCCTAGACTACCCTATTTAATATAATAGTTGCACCCAATGACTAACCCAACTAAAGGCATAAACTTATGTTATGTGTTATTTAACTTTACCCAATTATCCTTAGCAAATATAATAGTTCAACACAAGGAAGCAAACCATCAACAAAACACAAGTGATAGGTACCCAAAGAAAGTAACCACGAGTATTATTATTATTGAAGAATGTGATACAACACAAAGAAAAGGAGATTTGTCCAACCACCACAACCTCGGTACAAAGGGAGTCTGGCACTTAGGTTGTGACCCAATTACAACAACCAAACAAGTCTTTAGTGGTGTCTTCTTGTTTCCTCTCTATCTACCTACTACACATTTTCCCGCTCCTCCCAAGTATGCCTACCCATAGCACTTGGTATTCAATAACCTACCTTTAGGAGAAACCCTTCCACAAGCAAATTCTATCAGGTTCCTTGGCTTACATGGGTGCATTCTTCCATTGACCTATAAACCTTGAATGTATACACTTCCTCAAAATATTTCCTGAGCATGTTCTTCACCCTTGTTTTCTACATGAGGATGTTACTTGCAAACTTGCTCTTTTCTCTTCCTTGGATCTCTTATATCTTTGATGATTTTCCTTGGTTGACATACCTTTGCCTCTTGGTTCACCCATATTTATATAGTAGAAAAGTTTCTTGTTGATGCACGTTTTCCTTCCTAAGTGGGCATGGCATGCAAATTCCTTTCCCAATGTATCATCTAAGGCACTTGGCAATGTAATTTTCTTCCTACTAGTGTACAATGATTTTACCCTCTTGTGGTGCCTTAGGGCCCTTTGGTCTTACATGTTCTTTCCCAATGTTCCTTGTCAATATATCCTTGGTCACACTCTTTATTCTTTTGTTGCTTACATCATCGATCATGTTCCTTATTCTTAAACTTGTTATCCCTTTTTGCACGACCTCCAAGTGTTATAACCAACATGATCTGCCCATAGTGAGGCTTTCTACTACCCATGTTGATGCCCATTGTCATGCATGCATGCCCAAAAGACTACCCATTATCATGCATGCATGCCCAAGAGACTACCCATTGATGACTTGCAGGAAAGTAAGTGTGCCTTGGTTGTTGATCATTTCCTTGATCATGCATTCATCCATCGATGTATCGATAGTTGATGCACCCGAGCCCGACAATGAACATGTTGGTGGGGGTCATCACCTACCCTAAGGCATGGGTGTTACTATATATGTGTGTGTTATAATATATGTTATATGTATGATATAATTGTATATCTATATATGTGGCTACCCATGTATATAAATACATAAAAATCTATGTAGCTATATACATCAACACACATACATATGTTTATAAATACATTTACATGAATAATGGGAAAATATGAAATAAAATAAACACAAATGAATCAATGCACAATGATTCACATGTATGTCTAAACACTAAACACTAGGAGCCAATTATATGGCATCTAGTAGAATTATCAACTCTAAATGCCATGGTTATGCCTAGAGAAGAGAAATTTTAGCATAGATATAAATTTATGTATATTTTCTCTTTTCAAGAAAATTTAATCATGTGATTTTTTTGCATCGCCCTTGTTTCATATATACATAATGTGATTAGATAGATGCACATAAGGAAAATTTTTAATTAGTTTTATTGGTTGTAGATTAAATGTGTAATCATTTTTATGTAGTATTTAATGTAAGCATCTTCATTTAAATAGAGCCATAGAATTATTTGTGTGTTCGCAATTTATGATAGTATCCTTAGCAACATCATATTGAAACTAGACGAAAGTTAGAAAATTTCAAAAAGTCCTCTTTCATTATTGAAAGAGGAATAAAAAATAAAATATTTCAAATTAATGATAAACTACCCATAACGTTAATCCGGTTGAAACAAAATCATGATCTTAAAATCTTAGACACATCATTCTATTGAAAATATGCCCACTTCATAAAGAGACCACATAAAGGTCAAATGTTTTAATGGAGTAACCTTTCTACTTGACCATTTGCACCGATTGGACAACCTGGATTGCATGAGCTGTCACATCATGCGTTGCTGGTCGTCCAATCGGTGCAAATGGTCGGGTAGAAAGTTTACTCCTATTTTAATTAGTGGATAAAAGAATGTAGCTCACACAATTAGTTGAATAATATAATAGTTTGCTTTTAAATAAAAACATAGGAAAAAATACTTTATTTTAAGTGTTGATTAATGAAAAAAACGATAAACCCATTTATAAATTCCTCGCAGCCAAGCCTTAAGGGTTAGCTTAATTGGTAAGACGTGCGCACACTGTTTCGATTCGGGGAGAGGTCATGGGTTTGAGCCTTGAGTCCTTTGGGGTTAGGCCTTCTGTTAGGATGGACGGCAGTTTACCACCTCTACCATCCACTAATGTGGGGAAGTATTGCTAGGTTTTCCATTCATGTTTCCATGTGAAGAAAAAAAGTCCCCGCGGCCAAAAACAAAGACTATTAAATGTTCATACACCAATGGGTATTTTGTGCAAACTTTAATTCACTTATGGAGCTTTTGTTTCTATACAATAACATAGTGTTATATAGGTAAATGCATGGAAGCTTTTTTTATTTTTATTACTATTATATTATTAATATTTAATGTAGCACAATTGTGTATAGTGTTAATGAGGTGAATGTTTATAGCGATTTATTGATTGCATATGTATATATATAATTGATATGTAAAATGGGTATCTTCTTTACTTTTTTTATTGAAGATGGGTTTTTTCAATACATTTATGAAATGTATGAAAGGCATGTCAAATGTCTAATTTTTTACTAAAAACAAATGTTTGTCTATTTTATTAGTTTGTGTCCATCGGCTAGCAGGGACTCTATGAATCGGTGTGTCGTCGTTTTCATTAGCCTACACAAAAACCAATACAAATTTTAACCATTTATCCTAACTTTTATTTTGCAGAGTATGACCAATTTTTTTTCCACCAATTAAGCATGACCAGCCTTTTTCTTAACCAATGAGGCAATTTGTCCTCTTATTTGGCCTTATATTGAGGCAAGTTTGGATTATGCGGGTATTTCTAAGAGCATTTTGTGAAGGCTTCCTATGTTATATAGGCAAGCGAGGCTAACTTCGACTAATGCTAAACAAAAACTAGCATTACCTCACAAACATTTAATGTTTGTGAATCACATCTATGCCACTTCATTTAGATGGGTGACACCTTTGGCTCCAGCTTCCACCAGAGGTAGTTGACACACTTCTTCCTGCATGGATGGCATTTGTCAAGCTATACTCTCAACTACTCTAACTCTTGTAGACCCCGTGTTATAGACATTTGCAACTTTCTATATTTCCTTCTTCAATGAGACAAATATTTTGTGCTACATAGACCCTCTAAAAATGATGGACGAGACGATCTCTTGAGAAGAATGAAGATGCTCAACATGTGCTATGGACTGTAGTTGAGTCTATAGACTATGGTCAACTATTGGAGAAGCATATATGATGTAATTAATTAGTTATAGGTTTTTTCTTTTCTTTTTTAACTTGCTTTTTGAAATCTCAATGGAATCTATATGTAATGATTACATTATGCAATACTTTTTGTTAATGAAAAAAATTCATACTTTATTTAAATATAAGTTACATTATGCAATGCTTACACAAGCATACAAGGTATTTTTTTTACATTATGCAATGCTTACACAAGCATTTATGCTATGTAATTTGTTTTCTTAAATAAAACTGTAGTTGAGTTTATGGACTATGATCAACTATTGGAGTTATGGTTTTTTCTTTTAACTTGCTTTTTGAAATCCCAATAGAATCTATATGTAATGCTTACACTATGAATGCTTTTTGTTAGAAAAAAAAGTTATACTTTATTTAAATATAAGTAATGTATATTTTTTTTACACTATGAATGCTTTTTGTTAGAAAAAAAAGTTATACTTTATTTAAATATAAGTAATGTATATTTTTTTTACACTATGCAATGCTTATACAAGCATCTTTGTTATGTAATTTTTTTCCTAAATAAAATTATAAAATTATGATGTTTTTCTTGAGAAAAAAAAATGTAAGCTATATGTTTTAGTTGAGCTTTATTAAGCTTTAATATTTGAAATTTACATTTGAATAATAGGTTGTTTTTTTTCTTTTTATAGACTTATATTAAGAAGCAAATGAGTTGTAGTATATTAGGTATTTGTATGCATGATTGGTTATATTATTAATCAAACTTTCATATTGCAATCTTGATATATGGTTTGTGGCATTTAAAATAATAAAAGGTAATCGATAAAAATTACTTAACAAATACCTTTTCTTTTCAAACAACCATATATTAAAACAAATCAATATCATAGCTATCAACATTTCATTTAGAAACTTATATGTTGCATCAAAGATCAACCATTCATTTTTTTTTTTTTTAGCTCATAACCATTACTATTACTACCTTGATTACCATTAAAAAAAACGTGAGCATCATGCACATGTACAAAAAAAAACGTGAGCATCATGCACATGTACAAATTATTGGGACTATATATGCATATGTATAGCTACTATGGTAAAATGAAAAATCACAACTCATGGCTTGCCCTCTTACCCGTTACCTTATTTTATATCTTTGGGTTAATGTGTTAGAATTTCTAGCTTATTTCTAGCTTAAGTGTATCCACTCTCCAGTGATACTTTGTTGGATCTTTGTTGGAGCTTATGATGTTGATTATGGATAGTCAAACAATATTGATGGTATTTTTATTGAAATAGATATATGCACGCTAGTTGAATAAGTTAACATTAAATTATTTTACATTCCATTGTGATTATATTTAGATGAAGGTTTAAATAGTGTGATAGAATCAATGGATGTCTAGATTTTTCCTCATATTACAATTAGTAATTATTTAAGACCATGGTGACAAATATTGTCAAATAGTTCAATATGTTGTGGTGTAACTTGAATGGCAAAAATGAGGATTGGTTGTGATTATTACCTCATTTACATTCGATTGTGGATGCTCAAATCTTTGAATTATTTACACTCATAATTATGTTTTCCATAGAATGGTGATTAAAAAGATTATACATGGGAATTGGAATTAGAGACGAGAAATCTCTATCCCTATTTTTTAATGGAAATTTGACTCGAGGGGATTGTAACACCTCTAGTGCATGATAGTTATAATATTGATACAGTCTTGAGGGCCTTATAGTTGATAGATAATTTATATGATTCACCTTGTAATACTTGATTAGGATATGATGTTTGGATGAATGTTAATGAGTATTTCTTTGATTATTTATGATGATCATTTCCTTGATGATTTATATAGTGCACTAACGAGTATGATTTATGATGCGAATTCATGAGTATCCCTTTGATGGATTAGGTTGAGTAATTATATACCCTCAATGGTTTGTTGTGCACTTATATCTCATATTTGTTAATATATTTTATTTTTCTTAGAAAGGATAATATTTCTATAGGTTTTGTTCTTGAGACCCACATTAACTTAGGTGAGATGATGGGACAAGAAAAAATGAACGTTGATTAAAATTATAGGAATTGCATTGAAGGAAAGAGGCTCTTGTTAAATTATGATGACCTCCCTAATTATTGCACCTACTAAACCTTAGAAGGGGACTAGGGATGATTTTAAGGAACCATACTTATTTAAAAGTGTATAAATGTTGGCGAATATTACCAATTCTTAAAACGCCAACTATAAAATGATTGGCGATATTTTTCAAAAAATATTTTAATTTCCAAGGATTTTATATCGTTTATTTAATAATTTGGCCATTTTTAGGGTGAAAAAAATTTACCCCATCAAAATTGGACGAAACAAGGCTTCAAAAAATGCAAAATGGCAAATCTTTTTTGGGAGAAAAACATGGAAAAATAACCCACTGGGCTAAAATTCGCCCCTAAAATTATCCCTGAAGGGGACACATTACTTAAGAATGCTTCCTAAAGAAAACTTGGGTAAAATAAAATAAAGGGGAGTGTGTTGCAATTCACATTTTACCCACTTTGTGACATTTGTAATTCTACCTCTAAGCCTAATGTTTCCCCATATTTAATATGGTAGGGCGAATGGGAAGGCTAAGAGACATACTTAGAAGGTATTCGTTATCCTTGAGATATTAGAAAAGGGATTACATGCATTGTGCTTGGGGTAATGCTAGCCTAATTTATATGGGTAGATGAGGCTAAAAGTGTTCCTAACCAACCAAGGTTACTAATGCTCATTTTTTCTTAACAATTGTTTTCTAAGGGATTTTGGGATGCCATTGATGAGTATTATGTATAACACATCCTGGGGTATTCATCAAGGGCTACAATGGTCAATAAAGCACTTACAGAGGAACTATGTTGTTGAGTATGATTTCTAACCAACTAAGGGTATGAAAGAGGGACTTTGAGTGAGTGTTCTTGTAAACCATAACCCATGGGGTGTCAGAGTGTTGTAAGCTCAAGAGCCTCTCCACAACACTACAACTAATCAATGGGATGCTTAATCTTATTTTTTGGTATGTTAAACAAAGTAGATGTTATAGTTGAGTATTTAGTGATTTAGGTGCCTATGTTGGTTCCAGGTGGAAGTAAACACTTTTGATGTGATTTCTGTCGTAGTTACTACTTCTACCGTATAGGTTTGAACCGATGTTTAGTCATCAACAAGGTGAAGGACTACAAGTAACTAATGTTCCACTGCTACAATTTAATTTTCTTTCATAAGTTATCTAATTATTTAGATATCATTCATTTACTAGATTATTTTAGTACTAGTTGATTTTCTGTATTGCTTAGATATGATTACGTTAATTGCTTGGAATTAAATGGAAAAGCATATGTAGGTGTTAGGAGGTAGCACCCATCTAACCAACATTTCTTAGAAGAGCTATTATGATTCCAAATTTGTTGGTGTGGCATGATCAAACAAATCATATGGGAAATTTTGAGGAGGATCCTTTTCTTGGAAGAGCTATTATGATTCCAAATTTGTTGGTGTGGCATGATCAAACAAATCATATGGGAAATTTTGAGGAGGATCCTTTGTGAGGAGAACGGGCCATACACGTATGGCTATGAGTTGGTTGAATTTAATTATTTTTATTTATATTCCATGGATGATTATCTTAGAAATCCAAAGTCGCTATTAGTGGGAATGAGACTTTTCGCTATAGGTAATCTAAGAAGAAAAAACTCAAGACCTTGGATTAGAACCATACCTAGCGTTTGTGAGAGCGTCGCGAGGGAAAGAAATATGATGCAAATGCATGTTTAAGAATAAGTAAAAAGAAGATGGTTATGTGGGGCAATGCAAAATTTGTTTTCTAGCAAATGCATACACTCAATTTGAGGGTATTTATTATGGTGAGAATTTTTCTTAAGTGGGCGAAATGACTTCTATTGGTTTTTTCGCAGTACCATCTAATTATGATTTGAAAGTGGATCAAATGGATGTCAAGATGAAAGTTCTTCATAACAAAACTCAAAGAAGATATATTCTCTAAGAAGTATATGTAGTGAAGGGATATAACAGAGGGTGTGTTGGTTGGAGAGATTATTTTATAGATTGAAGCAATTCTAGACGCTAGCAGTTTGAAAATATTTCATAGGGAAAGGGTTTGTAAGGAGTTATGTTGATTTTTTATGGTCATGACATTATTGTAATTAGTGACAATAAGAAACTATTTAAGGTGAACAAGTACCAATATCTATGAGAATTAGACATGGAGTACTAGTTATTATTAGCCAAAGTAAATTTGTGAAAAACATATATTTGATCGTTTTATGATGGAGAAGTGTAAACTAGTGTTTAACCCATCCCAAAGGATATGGTGAATGCAATATCCTTGTGTGGTTGGTATATTTATATATGCAATTTATGTTTATAGGCATTTAGATATTATATGAGATTTTGGACTTGCTTGAGTCAATCAACATAATTAATCCAAGTGTAATAAATGTGTAACAGGGAGTCATTTCATGGTCCTCATATCTAGTTGCACAGAAGAGGTGCATTCTACACCCGAGTAAGGGAGAGATGTGTAACTCCTTCCGTGCTCATCCTAGAGTTGACAAGTGTCTTTTATAAAAACCAGCATAGATCCAT
>LPNX010936389.1:157002-211773 GCA_001517045.1 Pseudotsuga menziesii | reverse complement strand
TATATATATGTAACATTGCACCAATTAGCATATATGTGGAACATTGCACCATTTGAATGGTAGATGGAACATACATTAAGGCTAGTCTCGTACTATGTTTAGCATATGAGTTACAAACATATGTTATGTTCTTTGAACCATAGATTAATAACCATTATACCATATTGGATCAGTGTAATTTTTGACGATGAATAATCCACTGGATCACCTAGGAACTGTCCTAATCCAACCTCTAAGAAACCCTCTATAAGGTTGACACATTGCATGAGTTTGACACTTGGATATAGTTGACACTTTGCAATAGGTATTGACATTTGTTCATAAAGTTAAAGGATGAAACTTCATGTCTTAATGGTTGGAGACTGCCTAGATTTAACTTTTATGCTCTAGGATGCTGGATATGGCTATCTGCCATTTTATGGCTATACTATTCCAAATTTTTCTAGTACATTCCTAAAATTGAGAAAACAACCCTTTTTTTGCTAATACTATTAGATTAGGGCTGTTGTTCATGCCCATAATTGATTTTTCAACGTTGCAAATCTCCATTTATTGCTTCTAGAAAGATGAAGGATTCCCATACTTGCTGTTAGATGCTCAAAATGTTTTGTCTCACCTGATTTTAATACGATCTCAGGCTGTTATGAAGAGTTTTGTTCACTCCGTTTCAGATCGTGTTATAAAGTGTTTCGTGCCCAGATGCCACAAGCAAGTGGATCTGATGAGGTAAACAACAATGTTAACATTTCATGATTATATTACAAATGTTAACATTTGACCATTTTTATGCTTATGAGCTCAATATTTCAAGATGATATCATGCTTATTATATTGTGGCAGGGGCGTATTCAGAACACACCTGCAACTTTTGGTCAAGTAATCGTGACTGTCATATTAAAACTAAACATTTTCTTCATTAATAAAATTTATTAGACATGGTTCAATTTTTACTTTTCAGTATGAATATGTCTTGCTTCTTGTATTGTGGCAGGATGATCATGGGAAATTCACCAATGGTGTCACATAAGGTAAATGCCAGCGTAATAGTACTTAATAACATCAATGTAGTAGTAACCACAATTCGTGATTATATTACAGCGGTTAACATTTGACATTTTTTTATGCTTATGAGATCAATATTTCAAGATGATATCATGATTATTGCATTGTGGTAGGGGGGTACTCAGAACACACACGAAGCTTCTGGTCAGGTAAACGTGATTGTCATATTAACACTAAAGTTTTTATTCATTAATCACATTTATTAGACATGGTTCAATTTTTACTTTTCAATATGAATATGCCTTGCTTCTTGTATTGTTTCAAGCTAACCGTGGGAAGTCATCAATGGTGTCGGATCAAGTAAATGATAGCGTAATAGTACCTAAACATGATTAAATTAATTTTTTATTTATTAAATGCATGTTATTTTTTTGACGTGAATTTTTATAGTGATAAAAATAAGTTAACTACTTTTATTGATTGACGTTTGTAGAGAACACCACATCAGGATGATGAGGTTGTCACCGAGGGAGATATCTTTAATTCAACTAACCTAATGGAAACTATGAATAAGGATATGAAAAAGTCCAATCAATAACTTCTTAGACTGATTGTAATCAAACCCAGGACTGAAGAAATCAAAGAAATAATTGATGACTTGAGGAAAAAAATAGAACAATACGGGGTAAGTGGAATCTTTGAAAGATTTTATGAACTATGAAATATATTCATTTATGTTATTTTAGTTATCTACTTTTGATATGGTCTAATCAATTAAAGTTTTATTTTTCTAGTACTTTTTGGATATAACACCTGTGCATCGAGTACAAGATGTAGAGGTCAGTATTGGTAGTAGTGATGGTTCAACACATTATCAATATACCAGAGTCTATTTGACTCTCCTAGACAACAATTCACTTTAGATGCTACGACCTCACTTTATGTTGGAAATAAGTAGGGCGCTTCACCCACTACTACTTCACAGGATGTTAGAGAGGATAGTAGCATCAAATGTGAAAGTTGATATCTTGGTGCAGTATGTGTGGTTAGCAGGGGATCATTTCCCATTACCTTCTTGATGGACCATGACTATGTTCAAATAAATATACCAAATATTGCAGGTATTATTTAATTAATTTAGTGTTTTTACATGTAATTCAAAGCCACATACCTCAAATTATTTTTAATTAATGATCATATTGTTTTTGTAGGAAATAATGTTTTTTATAAGAACCTGCATGAGAAGGCATTGGAGATTTTTGGGCCCACCATTCATACATGGTGGAATGCTCAAAATGACAAATTGAAAGATGATCTGATGAACCACATGGTCATCTTGTTTGGCAATACCTTCAATAGAAAAGGTGTCGCTGCAACAATTGGCTTAAATTTGAAATATGTCAGGGCAAATTATAGGGACAATTTGAAAATTAACCCTAAGTATGAGTGTCCTACGATGGTTATAGAGAAGGACTGGAATTCACTCAAGGATGATGCAAAGGAGAAGGCATCAAGAAGACAAGGAAATATTCAACCACTCGGTTCAAGAAGGTATGACACATATCATATTTTCAATGAAAAATGTTCAATTTTTTTTTATACTTTTAAATATATTTAAGATGCGATATCTAACATATTTGAAACCTTTCATAGGCTCCCCAACACCTATAAATAGACAAAGGGAAGAGTATAAAAACATTGGAAACACAAACTGGGCCAAGGTGGATATCAGAAACTAAGAGCATGGATTGTAAGAATCAAACAATCATTATTTGTAGCCAAAATTTTTCTAACTGTAGTGAACAAATCATTTTGATTTATCACAAGAAATTTTCATGGTGTTATGCATTGTAGGGAAATGATTTTGAAGAGGTATCCACTGAAGAATACTTGGGGCTCAACTTCAAGTACAGTTTTCAACATGTGCTATAATGTTGAAAAAGCTTAGGGTAAACCCCAATTTCCCCATTGATGCACACATCGGTAAATAAAACCAATAAGGCCATCATTATAATGCACTTGTGTAATATATTCATGAATGATTACATTGCAAAATAAATGTATTTTTTTGTTTTTAGGGTGAGAAAAAGAAAATCAATGAGGGTAGCGGTACCGAATAGATACCACATGATGGTGGGGAGTTTTATCGTGGTGGTGGCGAGCATCCTATCCATTCATGTATGTATGATATAAAATAAAAGTATTTAATATGATTTTAAATATATAATTGATGACATGTACTAATAATTTTTCTTCTTTGAATGGAAGAGCATGTTCCTGGTCATGTTCAACTGGAAGATGAACAAATGACAGAACCATTGAACATTCCAGTTGTCTTCGCTAGTCAGCGAAAAGGTAAAGATCATTGTAATGATATTGGAAATAATGAAATAGATATCTCAATAATAACTACACATTTATATCTATATAACTATCTTGTTTTTTGCAGATGATGCCCCTCTCCAATGACCTCCACGCTTGACTCTTCGATGTACCATAAGTATGGTACGAGAGATAATTCCCACAGAATAAACAGAAAGAGAGGGCACAACAACTAAAACGGAAAATGTCAACGAATTAGATGTCTACATCTCAGAATTTATGAAACAAAAAACCCAAAAAATGTAGTTGTATACATTTAAGATTTGTATTTGACTAAGTAAATAAATGAAATATTTACAGTTTTGTTACAAGTTTCTTGATTTAGTTGGTGTATGGTCATATTTTAGAATTGAGGTTTATAATGTGAATGTTATTGCTTAGTTCATATTTTTGAATATATGTGACATTTTTGAGGACTATAAGGGGTTGTTTCTCCACCCTTAAGGTACACCTTGGTCTTATGGGTATACGAGTTTCCTTACCTTCTTATTGTGACACATTTGGTTGACTTATGGTCCTTTATCATTTACTTGGTCCTAGCGCCATTATTGTGTGTACCTTTGGTATGATGACTTTTATTTTATTGTTTTATTATTATTGACCATATGACCTTTAGTACCTTATTATAAGTCAGCCTAATCTCATTTTATTTTATTGGTAACTATTCTAAAACTTAGGGGTTACCTAAGAGGTCTTTATGGAAGGCCTGTAAAGTTTGTAAATTAAGTTTCACTTCTCCATTTTTATCTGGCATCTGTATATGAGAGAAGTTCAGATCTAATCCTTGTGTGCTTTGTAATGTCCCGGTTTTGACCCCGTTACATTAAATGTACATGATGTATATATTGTAATGATCATGGTGTGGAGCTAAAGGCCAAGGCCCCACCATTGATCGGTTATGCTATGTTTTGGATTTAAAATTTGTCACCGATTGAATATCGGGGCATGCGGCACATATTATGTTGGCCATTATGTAAATATGCATCGTAATTAATTAATGGACACAACCAGCTACGGCCGCGGCAACTAAATCGAATGGGGCATGATTTTCTGAGGATAAGGGGGGTGAAATATTTAACCTATGGGTCAATGGGGAAAAGCCAAATGTCTATGAGAGAACCCATCAAACTGTCAACTACCTTTCTTGTCTTTTTCCCCAATCATTTATTTCTGCCAGAATGTGGTTGAGTTAGTTATTGCATGGAAGGGGAAGAGTATGGGCAACCAAAATTCGAATTGGGCAGATACCCATTTTTGAAAATCGTGTTCTGACTTCCTTGGCAAGAAAAATGCCCAAAAACGTATGCCATTCTGCTAGGCATTCACATTTTTCAGTTTCCTCACGTTTTGGGAGCAGCTGGAGTTTTTCCTGTGTGATTCCTTCCACGTTTTTGGCTGTTTTGCTTCATTTTTCCCATGGATGGGAGGTCGTTTTGATAGTGCTGAGGATTGGGTTGTCTTCCTCACGTTTTTGGAGATGCTGGTGCATTTTGCATTCACGTTTTTGTGATTTCATGTGTTTTACCATGGCTGGAAAGAGCCATTCACGTTTTTGACTGTCTCAGCGACTCTTGGTCTCACGCACAGACTATTTGGGACGTTCTCCCCCTGCTGTGAGTTGTGTTAAATGATAAGCTTCAGGACTGTGTGTGTTTCCTCATGTGTGAGTCGTTTTTGCTGTTATGTGTGGGGCTGTGTAATTCGTTTTTCCCTGTTTAAGCTATGAGAGCTGAATTTAATTGCCGGAGTGCAATTGTTGGTCTTCGGACTGTATTGGGAGCAAGGGTGTTGGCTTCGTTGCTTGATAAACCTGGTGCTAGAAACCACATAGGCAGAGCTAGAGGGCTGACCTTCTTCTCCATCACCCCTGAATAGCACTGGAAGGGAATGCAGGGCCTGAGGGACTGTGTAGCAGAGAAGGGACTGATTCCTTGTGTTGGGTGTGGATGGGTGTCTTAGAGGTCAGGCTAGTTTTGGTGTGGGTGTTCTTGGCTCTGTAATGAGCTCACCAGCTTAGCAAATTGCCTCCATCAGCTTCTCAATGGCCTGATAAACCCAACTGAGTTGGCTTGGCTGTGTGTTTTGGACATCCTTGGCTATGTGTAAGCCTGCTAGTTCCCTTATTCCTTGGAGAATCATGCCCAGCTCGGGGGTGGCAGCGTTGCTGAGAGATTAAGGAGCACGCTGGCCTATGGTTGGGTGGAACGTTGCAGCGACGTAGCTGGTTGCGGAGCAAGGCGTTCATAAGATAAGTGATCTTGTGTATTTTACCTCTGCAACTATATTTCTATTAATGAAAATAATGAACATGTTGAAGAATGCTTGTTTAAATGCATGTTGTTTTCGCTGTGCAAAATGAATTAATTAGGCTGTGTATGATGAACAATTGAATTTGTGCATGTTATACTGTCATGCATTCTTCTCAGCATTCTGTTTTAGCAATTTAGGCATTGTATTTAAGCCTGTACATGTTCATGGGATCTTAACCCGGTCGAATTAAGCTCTTAGTCGCGTCCTCTTTGCCGGTCGAAGGCATGGGGACATGACATGCTTGAGAACATTTTTGCTGCTGAATGCCTATCGCTACTGCCGCTCTTGCGTGGATGTTTTGGTTCTTATTGTCTATATTTTATTTGGAGACCAGTTCATGCTTGTGTTGGGATGATGCATCACTATATGCTTCCACATTACCTGGTCATGGCTGTAGCTATCTTCTCCTTGGTTGTACATGAATGTTGAAGAACCCTCTCTAGGATGGACATGATTGTGTTGACCTCTTCTTAGTAGTCCGTGACTTTTGGTGATCTCCTTCTACTGATATTTGACCTTTCCATGCTATACCGTGACTATTGGTGACCTCCTTCTGTTGGGGTTTTACTTTTCCTTGTTGTACCATGACTATTGAGAGCCCTTTAGGGCTGGGCGTGGGATATGGAAACTATCCATGGAATAAAATAATCATTTCGATTTGAACCTTGGATGTATCTTCCTTCTACTAATAGACCGTGACTATGTTTTGAGTCTCTTTGGGATGGATGTGACTGTGGCTTCCTTCTATCAATAGATCATGGCTGTTTTTTTAGTATCTTTGGGATGGGTGTGACTATGAATTCTTTCTCTCAACAGACCGTGACTATGTTTTCAGTGTCTTTGGTTTGACTGTGACTACAACTGCTTTCTCTCAACAGACCGTGACTATGTTTTGAGTCTCTTTGGGATGACTATGACTGCATATTCCTTCTCTTAGAAGGCCATGACCGTGTTAATTACCTTTGGGATGTTTTATGACCATGGTGACACATTCCTACTAGGTCGTGACTTGTTGGAAGCCACTAGGGATGAACCTTGACTATGTAAGCACCTTAAGGGTTGTAACTCTATTTGTATGCCATAGACTTGGGTTGTTACTTGTTGGGTACTTCAAACTCAGGTTATGCCTCTAGTTTTTTTAAGTGTAACAAGAATTTTGGGATATATTATCAGTACTGTATGTGTATAACCTAAACCTATAGTAATTTAACCTTCTCTCTCTTGAAGTATGTCTTCTAACAAATTGTCCTTTCAGTGACAAGAGCTAACTCAATATGTCTGAGTATAAGGTAGATTCAAACTAGATCTATTTAGCAATTGTTGTTTATTAATGCACATTAGTTTCATTATAATGTTTCTATTGTTTATGTTCTGTATATTGGAAATTATAATCCATCTCAAGGACCAACTTTAATGCAGTGGCCAATAGAGTGCTAAAGTTGAAAGAGATGGAAATTATGTTTAAGCTTATTACAACAATACTCTTCTGGATCTAGCTTTGAGTTTTGGATATGTTTATGCATTAAATTATAAATTTTATTTTTTTCTTTATATTAATCCTAACCTAACTCAAACTTTAACACTTATTCCTAGGATCGTGCCACAAACATGCTAAATAAAATTGCTAATGTTACGGATGAGATCAAAGAGTCAAGGTGTATTAAATCTAAATTCATGTCACATGAGGGTGAAGTGAAGGATCTACAATCCTTCTTCACAAAGTATCTATGTGTAAGGGTAGGGAGAAAGGTATACTTAATGGACAAGTTTGTAACAAAAAGTGACTTTTGGATGGATATACATCTAGATATTTTTTAGAATATTATGTTTTCTGACATGATACTATATATTTTTTAGAATATATGTATTCTCACATGCTACTATATATATTTTTAGATAGTTGGAAGAAAAATGTCATCGCCCAAATTTATTGGAAATGCAAAAAGTAATTAGTTAGATTGAAATATGAAATATGTGGCTTGACAAAATGTATAGTTTTTTATTAGTAAGAGCTGTGATCTATCTTCTCGTTGTGTTGTTACTGGAGAAACATATAGAGGGATAAATGAAATTGGTATACTTGTATATATATCTAATAAAATAAAATTTTGGGAGTGTGTGAATGTCTACAATATGGAAAAATTGCAGAAAATTGTAGACAAGGACAACGCAGAACCTTTGTTGATAATGGAGGCAATTATTGTCTAAATGCATTTTCCAAAGCAACAAAGAAAATTGAAATTGGTAAAGTCATTAATCATGGGCTTCATGATGGGTATTTTGTTTTGATAAACCATCCTCCTATAGGGATAAATAACCCTCCCTTTCTCTAAATTAACCTAATTTACCACTTATCCTAAGTATTTGACTCAAGCATGTGCTTACATCATAAACATGTCATAAAATTTAGTGATTTGGACCTCATCCTTCAATCAAGGAGCCTAACTGATCCTCCTCCTCAATCATGGAGGAAATATGGGTTGATTTGCATGACTAAAGTGCCCCTCTCAATAAATTGGAAGCTATTTCACCTACCTTTCAGTTAGCTGAAGTGTTAAAGGCTCCTTTCTCTTGATTTGGCCTGATTTGGTGCTAAATTAAGTTAAAATGGAGTGTTAAAGGCGCCCTCACCTAATTTGGTGACTCATTTCAGAGTATCTCACTTAACTGAAGTTTGATAGGTGCCTCTACCTACTAGTTGACATGCAGATGAGTTCTAAGTTAGTTAGAGTCAATTATGTTGCAGTTTAGTGGTTAACTGATTTGTAGAGTGGCGATTAATTGACAAGTAAGCCACTTTGATGCATTCAATTCAAATTACCTCTTTAGGATTCAAATTTCTTGGATATTAATTCCATTATAGCATATTTTAAATTATCATATGATTAATGATTAATAAATACACAGCTACAAGCCTTTTGCACTGTTTTTGACATTCATGAAGTAAATTGATCTGTATCAATCTGTAGTAACTTTTGTCTTGATTCTAAGATTGTGTGCCTCAATTTTATATGATATCAGAGCCATGGAAGGAAAAGACAAATATTCTACATGTATTTTGATGGATCTTTAATGAATATCAAGCAAAATTGTTTAAAATTTTTCCAACACTGCACCAGAAGCAGAGAGTTTTCCACATAATCCTCGAATCTTAGCCTTGCTCCTTCTAGACTCTGTCCAGAGAAGTCTATATAGTTGTGAAGAAAATCCAAAAGTGAATATTGTTTGACCTTATTTTGTTTTTTTTGTGTGACTGCATGTATCTCAAAACTCCATTTGCCTTCACCATAGTTGGAAAATGGACTATTCCTCTAGCAATTTTCTCATTCCTTTAAACTATCATCAGTGGAAGGAGGACATAGAGATAACATTGAAATCCAATGGACTCTACAGAGTTACCATGGGAACTGATCTAGAGACAAATGAAGCAATAGAGAAGTCTAGATATTGGAACAAGTTTGATGAAACTTATGGTTTTTTATGCCTCTCCATTTGAAATTAAGGATCTTCTTTTCCATCTAGCAGATTGAAGAATCCCAAAGAAGAGTGGGAACAAATTGACAAAATATTTGATAAGAAAGATGATATGAGATTTTATCAGTTGGAGAATGAACTAATCTCTCTCAATACAAGAAATTTCGATACCATTAATGAATTCTTCATGAAGTTCAAACATCTTGTGCTTCAATTAAAGCAATGCAAAGTAGAGGAGATAGATGACCAACTAATTATTTCTATTCTTTCGAATATAGAAGCATAATATTATTTGTTTGTCTCTACCTTCTATACTAGAAATATCACAATTATGAATTGGAAGATGCCTACCTTAGAATCATTCATTGAGTCCCTAACCAATGAGCATGATAAAATTGTTCAGATGGGATCCATGAGATCCTCCTGTTGCTGCTGCAACTGCTTCCCCAAAATATTTATATTTTAAAGCCCCTCCTTCTATTTTTTGTTTAAATCTTACTTAGACTAGTTTTTCAATAGAAGGGAGTTCATCCTGCACATTTAATTTTTCCAGAAGTTTAAGAAAATGAAGTTTTAACTAACTTAAAACTCATGTTTTCACTCCGACATATCAGGGTAGCATGTCCAGTTTCTTCGATGTGTTGGAGTATCTCATCCATTCTCTTTGACACGGTTTGATGGAGAAAATGAGGGATTTTCTGAATCACCATTTCGGTGTAACTCATCTAAACCCGTCGACATTGTCAAAATAAACTCATGAGTTTCCGTCGATATGGTCGAGGGTTCTTGGAAATATTATTGAATGCAAAATTTCAGGTCAACTTGGAGTTTTACGCTGAAACGACTAGAGAATACTTGTGAGTTTTCTCCAAATATTTCGGGAGTTTGAAAATAAACATGAATCTTAAAACTTGTCAAAATGGTCACACGTCCCGATATCAGAGAAATTGGGATAAGGATTTCAACATAATTAACATGACATAAAAAATATCGTTGATACTGTCCGACTAACTCAATTTTTTTTTTCTCGATACTATCGGCATCACAATATTTTCCACTGCGACCGAAATTGTATCGCTCCAAACGACGTTTCACCACCCATTGTGTTTATTTCCCAACCATCGTATTCATTAATCTAACGACTACATTAATGCCCAACTTTGTTAGTTTTTCTATATAAACGAATGATTTGATTTTAGTTTTATCCCACGAAACCTCGTTATTGAAGAAACCACTTAAGGAAAAGACATTTGGAGCCATTGCTTTCAGCCTAGCCCCCAAACAATTAGTATTTAACAAGTAGGCACCCCATCTTTTGTACCCTTGCGATTTTCCAAAGTTTGAATATTTATATAGAAACTTGGGTAAAACATATGGTCACTATTTTCGTTTTTTTAGATAGGGTATTTTCCCTCCCCGTTCTGCAGCCTTCGTATCTATGTCCTTAGTACCATTGCTGTAGTTTAGATTAGTTTTTTGTCTCAATTTGCAGAGGCTAAAATACACTACGGCTAATTTTTTTTTAATTCAAGCTTGGGCTCATAACTGTTTTCATGCCACAACCAAAAGAGCACAAACCTCTTTGAGCCTAGGGTTTTCTGGACCGACAGTTTAGAAGCCTTGCATTCTTGGCGTTTTCAGCCCAAAACACCACCCATATAGTCAATAAGCGAGAATAAGCCCTTGGTGCAGTCGTAATAACCTATCCAGTGTTTATTTAATTGACCAACTACGATTTTTCCCTGCCTAAAATTTAGTTAGCAGCATAATTTCTAGCCTTCATTCATGGTTTCAACCAACTACGTTGGATTTTGTCAAAGCGTAAAACCAACAAGCATAAAGAGACCAACAATTAGGTTCTTCCCTTTTGGCCTTGAGGTTACAAGCTTCCTAGGTTTTCTTCTTATGGAGTAAGTTTGTAGGATATCTACAAGCATAGCGATATATATTTCTAGTAGGTAGGTTCATGGGTTGAAGGTTTTCTGTGGACTTAACAGCGTGGTTGGAACATTAGGCGTTAACCCACCAGGATATCGATTAGTCTTTTGAGTTTCTTGGAAAGGAGTCATACCAAAACCAGTCTATCGAAACTCCAACAAGCTCCATTTTATAAAATTTCTACATCCTGTAGACTCTAAGTATGCAACGCTGAATGCACATTGAGTATTTTGACCTTAGACCACTGAGACCATATAACGCTTCGAAACCTTGGGATAGTACTACCTCAACTAATGAATGCAATTACAATGTGTTACTTATATTACACCTAAAGACCATCGCCATGACATATAATTTTTTTGCAGTTTTACTTGATAAACACTACAGGATTACAATGTTTTGAGATGAATTATTGCAACGTATAATTGCTTTCACCTAGATTTCTTTGAACACCTTCACCTTTGAATAAATTAGTAGGTAGAAGACTCTTTTCCTCGACAAGTTTGAAGTTAATAAATAAAATCTTGGAAATCGAGCTTGTGAACTCCATTAACCTGTATAAAAATAAAAAAACGTTAAAAAACTTGTTAGTGAAATTGCATAATAGAAAGAACAATAAGATGCTTACTTACAACATTGTTTTGGTAAATTACTGTTGTTTTAAAACGAACAAGGAGAGTTGGAGGAGTTGCCTACAAACTTTTGATATAGGATAACAACAGGTTTATAACTCACACAAAATCATATGCATATGTGTTGATAGGTTTTTCATTTGAAATTTGTAATTACACATCCTTTCATTACATTACGAATGATTAAGCAACTTCGAATGGAATACTTCTCTCCATCCTACACAACTGCATTTTAAATGGCTAGAAATGGATATGGAACCATGGTTTTCCACCCAAATCTAACACTGGGAAATGGTTTATTTTTTAAGGTCCAATGTTAGATTACACATGTAGCAGTATTTCTTTTCAACACATCCCACCTCAGTACAATGATGCGCGTTTTTTGGTATTAGTCTCTTTGATTATTCAAAATAGCTACGGTATTAATAAGTCACTTCTAACTACGCTCATGTTCATGTACCACATGTTATATTTTCACCAAGAAATATCACCGTATTGAAAAATAATTTTAAAACAAAAAATTCACACAATGCCTAAGAAAAGCAATAAAAGGAAGGAAAAGGCAAGTGAACCAGAATCATATTTGGAAGTCATCTCCAGGACGGAAACCAAATTCAAAGATAACAAGGCCATCAGAGGAGTTTCTCCTGAATTCAAATGGGGAGAAATCTATTAGATGATCAGGGATCAAAACATCCCAGATGTTGGTCTGCGGGAAATGATAATATACCAAAACACAAGAAAGTCAGGCATCACCAAAGCTGCTACTTGACCGTAGCTGTTTGCTTGCTCCGAGGTTATCGGGTGGATTCTGGCCCAGACAAATCCATTCTCAAGGATCATCTCTAACATTAAAGTGGAATATTTTGCTTCATTCACCCCAACTTACATAACATTATCCTACAAGCTACCCCCTCCACAGGTCATGATGACCAATGATTAGCTTAAAGGGATAAATATTGATCCCTTGGAATGTGCAAAGAGAATGATAATGCTAGGGAAGCAATTGCGCAAAAATTCAAGTGGGGATTATGAGCCCCAAAGCATATGGACCCCATTCAGGATCATAGCTATGACGCTGAACATAATTTTTGGCTAAAAAAATGGTACCATGCATAAATTGAGTTGGGTTCCTCTAATATATTATATAGGATTTTAGGGCACAATTTTTAACTTGGAGGACATCATATCAGATATCCTGTCATTCTGTGTAGCAGCCGCATAGGGAGGTATAACCCAGAAGAGGTATGAATTTTATATGGAATCTTACCTCATTGACTAGATTTTGTGCAAACGCCCTTTGATAAGCTTGGGTGCATTTGGACCTAGATTGTGTCTCCATTTTATGCTTCTTATCAAATGCATTGGGCCCATAAGTAAGAGGGATTTTATAAACTCATTTTGAAGAATTTCTGATGCCTCTATATGAGTTAATTTTCTTAAAAGAAACAATGCCTATCCGACAATTCCATGGAGGTTATAGGTGACTATGGAGATTAATTTTTCTCACAGGAACGCAAGTACCTCCTAATTTATAGATGCTCTAGAGCTCCATCCCTGCTACCAAAGTACGCCACAGACCATGTAGTCCACAAAGAAGCTGTAAGGCAGGTGTTCGTAAATGAGTTCGACAACTTCCTGCATGACATGAAAAAGGAAACTCCCCCCCTACCTTTCTACATTAGTCGACAAAAATTCTCCAAGGTGAAGAGAGCCGAGGATTTTGGGAAATAATTGGAGACTTTTCATTTTGGAGAGAAATTTTTTTAGAGAAACAATAGCATAGGAAAGGTCGCAGAACATTGGGCAACCGTAAAAATACATTTTGAATACTTAGATTTCTTTAATAGGGATGAAGAGGTATTTAGAAGAGCCAACAATCTGGCTGATTTAGGAAATAAATTTTCAAAGAAGAGTGGCATTAGTGGAAGCAAAGATGACAACACTATCGTGGAAATGAAGCTGCAAGAACAGAAGGAAGGATCCCTAAGGTTGCAGAAGGCAGAGGATGAAAAGAAACAGAGAGAGGAAGCAAATAGAAGACAAGAAAATGAAACCCATAAGTGGCAAGAAGAGGAAATATTAAAGAAAGAAGTAGAGGAAAGAGCACAAAAGGAAGCCGAGGAGGTGGCAGAAGAATTAAGAAGAAAATAAGAGGAGGATAGGATCAAGGAAGCTTTGGATCGATAGGAAACCGAAAATGACCCAGTGGACCCAGAACCCCTTGCTTCATCAAGTGGAACAATCATAGGAGATCACATTCCTTTTGTAGAGCTTGGGCTTACTCCATTTACTTCGTCTAAGCAACACAAGTTTTCTCTCCTAGACACCATCATTTTCGATAAATATAGAAAGACCATCACACGGAGGTCTGAGAAATGGTTAAAAATGGGCACGCAGGCTGGCATGGTCATAGTCACTGAGGACACCATAATGGAGGGTACTCACAAAGATCCCAAATTCACGGCCTCAGTGAATATAGTAGCTGCACCAGCTAGCATCGATAACGTGGATCAATTTATGGAAGAGGTGGAGCACAACAAGGAGAAATTTTTTAAATTTAAGGATAGCCTGGTGAAACTATGAGGAGAGGGAATAGATTTAAAAAGGAAATATGATTCCATCATATTCGAAAAGGAATGACTCCTAGGCGATTACCAAACTTTGGAAACAGAGAAAGAGGCACTAAATGTGCAATTGGTAATCATGGAAGGAGAGAAAAATTGTTTTGAAGCCAAAATATCTCAGCTGGAGTCCAAAGAGTTCATGGCAAGCCAGTAGGTAAAATAATTGAAAACCAGAATAGAATAATTGGTGAAACAGAAAGAATTCCTGGAGGATCAACTGAAGGAAACTAATGTGAAGAAGCAAGATGTCGCTCCCTTTTGTGACCAAGCCTGCAGAATTCGAAGGCAGATACATTAGGCTCTAGTTACTCTCACATGTGAGATTTATAAAGTGAAGTTGATAATGATGAGACTGAGGGTGATTACAGAAGAATCGCTAAGATTCAGAGAAGGACTGATGGAGGTTAGAGAAAAGGTCAAAATCCAGTTGACCTGGGTGGAATCTAACTTTATGTTTCCTGAATAGCTTCCACAAAATACCGCAGAAGGCCTAATATCAAAATTGGCACTTTTAGAATTTTTCTGGAAATCCTCCGTGAGGTTAACCAATGAAATGTCCAAAACTTTCGAAAAATGCGAGGAATTCTACAAAAGGATATATCAAGTCCATGATAAATTTAAGATTCCTTTGGTCGAGAAGATCATAGACCTTCCAAGAAAGGACCAATGCATGGCATATTTGTAGGATGGGCTGCAAGAAGATATACAATACATTCAGAATATAGAATCCTTCAACGAAGAATATCTCAACACTTGGGTTGGGAAGGCTTTTGTCAACATTTAAATTTTAAAAGACATGTATAATTCCTCCACAGAAGAGGTGACACATGTAGAGACACAACTGGAAATGCATGAAGTGACCGTGCAAGTACTAGAGCCAATAAAATACAAGACTATTGCAAAAGAGGCTAACGCATGGGGAGAAAATGTTTCCAGCTTGGCAGGGCCCGCTTGAAAATTGTGTCTTTTATATATTTTGGCATTTTCCTAATGTAATTATTTAGCACTAGAAGATGAATTTTGGAATCCCTAGGATTAGGGTAATCGAAGAGTCACTTGATGACGAATTGTAATTGTAATTTAAATAGAGATAGAGAGTAGAGTAAGAGGACTTTTTCTAGAACAAAGAAGGGATGGACTATTGTAAGAGAACTCATTTTATGCTAATAAAGAAGGACCTATTTTGCTGGGAAAGGATTGCCCAAGAATTTTCTTGAGATGTGTGGAAGTTGAGAATGTGGAATTACTTCTTCTTGTTTCCATATAACTGTGAGATCGTTCTAACTTCTCCGAATTAATTCTTTGGTTATGAATGATTTTGATTTCTATCTAAATATTTGTGCATGAAATGAGTAATGAATGTTTTATTATATTATATATTTCTTTGATAATATTTCTGCTGTGAATATGCATATCAAATTGAAACAACTATCTGTGAGATTAGTATGAATAAATACAGTGCATTACTCTAAATTTTAAATCTACTGCATACGAAGATAGAATAAACTAGAATAAGATAGACTAGACTAGAATAGATTAGAATAGAATAGACTTGATTAGATTCAGATTTAAAGAAGTAATTGATTGGACAGGAGTGGTAAGACGAGAGGTAAGAACCTGTGTATCACATGTGAGGCTTCTGCTTATCAATTACATGCATTTAGATTAGGCATTTTCATTTCATCATTTAATCATTAAAAACAACTTAAACGGCGAATCAGGCCGTAACCGATAAAATATTTAAAACACTTTAAATATACGGTAGCTGGAGTGTTAATAAGAAGGATTCCACATACCAAATGGTGGATGATCTAATTGGGATCGATTACCTATGAGAATCCCTATTGTTAGTACCTGGTAATTTTCCATACATCAAGAGATTTGGAACTAGAAGGAGGGGCTCTAGTGGATGGATGGAAGAGGAAATTTGTTGGTGAGAAAAAATTTCGTTGGAAATACATTTGAAATGACCTTCCCTGAATATTTCATTCTTAAAACTGAAGAACAAGAAAGGGTAATTTCTGAAGAAGAAGATTCAGAATATTTATACGCTGTCCCATTTGAAGAAGTTGATCATTTTTGGAGGTATACAAGATATTACGTCAAGAAAATTAGAGGATTGAAAATAATTCCTATGTTACCTAGGAGGAAATCTCCCAATAAAGCAGTCTCATATACTAAAGATTATTTTCTCGTTGAAAATTTGGAAGAATTGGTGGATTTATCTATCCAAGAAATCACTCAACCACTTGATCAGTTGGGACCAGAATCTTCTACAACTCAAGTTTTCCCACATTCTCCACCACAATCTCAACCTCGATTTATGACAACTGTTAATCAACTCGCATGGAAATCCAGGACAGAACTCAACCCGGCTGCACCTTTACACGATTTACAAAAGTACCCGAAATGAGTGCTACCAAAGTTTGATCCCGGAAAGAGTGTCTTTGCTGAAGATCATCTAATTTTTTTTATCTCACACTATGTCTTCTCAATGTTGAGAATGAAGACATTGTCTACAGACTGTTCCCATATAATTTCAAGCCCATAGCATCTTCATGGTATTTCAGTCTACATGCTAACTCAATATCAAATTGGGATACTTTTGAAAGAATGTTTGGAAGTAAATTTGGAAATAAGAAAATCGTAGCCATGCTCATGAAAGAGTTATTGTCTATGAATATGGAGAAAAAATAGAAAGTTCAAGATTTCAATCAAATATTCACCACTCTTTTAAACAATTTTAGTGCTGCAATAAAACTAGTCGAGGAGTCTTTGGTAAAATATTATACTACATCACTATACACACCTATAACAATGTTTGTGAAGAGGCCAGTTAATACCACAATGGTAGAAAATTATGAATAATCCAAGAGGGTGGAAGATGATCTTGATAGTATCACAAGACATACTTCAGAACCAGAAGTGAAAACAATAGCCAGTACAAAACCTTTACTGTTAACTAGGCCTAAAGAAGAACATTCGAATGAGTTAGAAAATGTGGTCAAAATGGTGCAAAAATTATCAAACAAAATACTAGAATTGGAAAATGAGAAGGGATCTAGTTCATTGAGAAATCCATTCAAGCTCTACTACAAGAAAAGATAAGTAAGTGGACAGCCCCAACCACCTCTACTTAATTCTGCTATTTTGAATTTTAATGAAGTCAACATGGACCATTTCTATACATTTCATGAAGAACACCACTCTGAAAAATGCTGTCCACAATGGATAAATTCAATGAATTTGGTAACAAATCAATTATTAGATGCTCAATTGGAAGATCCAAAAGAAGAGGAATACCAAACAAATGATCCAAAAGAAACAAATGAATAAACCACAATGGTGCTATGGGATTGGGCACCCACATTGGGATTGAAAGAGGATGAGCAGAATGAGGAAGTCCAAGTATCATTAGTTAACGTTACAACTAGGAGTAAAGGACTGGTAGTGGATCAAAGAATAGTGCTTCTTAAACAAATAAAATAAAGGAAATCATGAAGAAAATTATCATCACTACTCAAACACAACATACGGTTAATCCAAAAAACAATAAAGAAGCTAGCCCAGTAATTAATAAACCTGTGAAAACTATGGTAAACAAAACATAAAATACTAAAGAGTATAACATGGGATATGTTATTGTGGAAGATATTAAGAAAACCAAAGCATATTTCTCTTTCTCAACAAAGAAAGAAATTATTGGAATATTTTGACCCACAACCAAGCAGTACCTCAGGGGCTGAATTAGACACTGAGATAAATGAAGCAAGCATTGGTGGTAAATCAAAATCTCAGAATTTGCCTTTCCTGTTAAAATTTGAAATTTTTAATCACAATGTGCATAATTGTTTGGTAGATTCTGGAGCCTCGTCCAATGTTATGCCACTTTCTATTTGTAAGAAGATTAATGGCCAACCAATACCATCCCCATCCCAAATCATTCAAATGGATAGGTCTTATGTTAAAGTTATAGGGGAGATGAAAGATGTTCTAATTAGATTGTCTGTAGATCCTAGAGTGTGTCAGTTCATAGATATTATGGTGGTATATATACCTGAGTATTGTGGACTAATATTGAGCAGGGACTGGTCAATGTAACTTAACTATTAATTTGTGACTGAATGGTCTCACATGTGGCTACTGTATCTGAACATTCAAAATCAGATTAAGATACTGAGAGAACCAAATATGAAACATAATGTAACTTAGTTGGAGTAAAAGAACAAATCGATTAATTTCTCACCTTCATTTTTGGAAATTTACTTTTAGAGCTTGAACTAGGCAATTACCAAGTATAGGAAGTCAGTTATGAATCAGATACACATCCCAATCTCCTTCAATTTTCACGTGCTGATGAAATTGATTGTAACATATTTAATTTAGTTACTAATGTAGGGAATGATACTAACCAAGTAATTTTAGAAGATAGATTTGGAATTTGTATTTTGACGGTTCTAAAACACAAGAGGGATTGGGAGCGAGTTGCATCCTTATTGATCCTGAAAAGAATAAACATTTTCTCTCTTGTAGGATAGAGTTTGAGTGTACAAACAACACTACTGAATATGAAGTTGTAGTCCTAGGTCTGAAGAAATCCATTGAGTTAAATGTAAAAAAATTAAAAGTTTTGGTGATTCTGAGATAGTTGTTAGGCAAATAAGGGACACCATTCATTGTTTATCTCCGCACCTTAAAGGGTACCAAGCTGAAGTATGGAATATGATAACACTCTTTAATGCTTTTAATATGAATGCGATCCCTAGATTACAAAATGTTGCAGCTGATTTATTATCTACTTCTGCTTCTAAGTTAGTGTCGACTAATAATAAGTGTTATATTGAACTGATTTTCAGGCCATTGGTACATGACAATATCACAAATATGAGGGTGTTTGAAGAATTATTAATTTTTGACCAATGAAGAAGTTTTCAAAGAATCTTTGATGAAAAGGAAGAACATCAGGAATATTTACAAAATGGAGATATGCTCAAAGGAAATTTCATGCCTAAAGGGGTAAGAACACTTAAAGCTGAGACCAAATATGCCAATTTGGGAAAATGTTGTTCACTTGGAGAAAGGTGTAGGTTCATCAAATTGTTTCAACAATATAAAGATATATTTTCCTGGACATATGAAGATCTAAAAACGTATGATACACGCATTATTCAACATGCAATTCCTATTAAGACAGGTGTAAAACCTTTTTAGCAACAAATTAGGAAAATGCATCCTAAGTTAGATCCTTTAATACAAAACGAAGGAAAGAAGCTACTAGATGCAAAGATTATCTTTAGAGTTCGACACTCCGAATGGGTAGAAAATTTAGTTCTGGTGAGAAAGAAATTAGGAGAGATAAGGTTGTGTGTTGATTTTTGAAATTTGAACAGAGTGTTGGTAGGGGTATTGGGTAAGTGAGTTGTGCAGCACCGCAGAGTCTGCGCAAGCTCACACGCCACCGCGAAGGACCACAACAACATGATAGGTGGAAGAATAACCGTTTTTGGAATTCTTTATGCAATTTTGTACTGATTGACCACATTTTATGGATGTAGGTCACTAGTTTGTTAGAAGTTAGTTAGAAGTTAGTTTTGACACACTGAATCCTAGTATTCCTTGATTGGAATAAGGAGTTCCATGTCCATGTCAATGCCTCTTCTATTTCTCTAGGGGTAGTACTTGCACAACCAAGCGAGGGCGACCTGGATCATCCAATTGCATTTGCAAGTAGGAAGCTATATTTTGTAAAAATAAATTATACAACCACCAAGAGAGAGGGATTGGCCATGGTTTATGTGCTACAAAAGTTTAGGCACTATCTGTTGGGCGATCATTTCAAAATGTTCATGGACCATTCTGCTTTGAAATACCTGGTCATTAAGCCTATGTTGGAGGGAAAGATCTATCGATGGCTGAGAATTTTTCAAGAATTTGATTTTGGGATAATTGTGAAGCCAAGACGATTGAATGCTAGCTTCGATCATCTATCTCGCATTGAGATAGGAGAAGAGCTTACCAATATTGATGATGGATTTCCCGATGCACAGCTGTTCCGGGTAGAGATCGCCAATGACCGTTATGCTCCAATCATTCAGTTCTTGGCAACTAGAGTTGCTCCAGAGGACCCATTGACCAATCAGAAGAAGTAGTTGGTAGTGAAAGCTTCAGATTTCCAGCTGATTGTGGGACAATTATACAAACTTGGACCTGATGAATTCTTGCGACGGTGCATCTTACCACATGAGAAAGGACCTATTCTAGTATAATCACATGTAGGAATCACGGGAGGCCACTATGGAGGCAGGGCTACTGCGCACTGGGTTATGGTGGCCTACCTTACATAATGATGTGATATATTATGCACGAAGCTGCAATGTCTGTTAGCACGTTGGAAAACCATCACAGTGGGATGAGATGCCACTTGTGCCACATGTAACTCTACAACCTTTTGATAAATGGGCCATGGAATTTGTGGGTCCAATTAATCCACCAGGAAAGAGGACTCATGCATAGTACATCATCATAACAACCAATTATCTAACAAGGTGGGTGGAGGCCACATTAGTCGTGGATTGTACTGCTATGACAACAACCAAGTTCATATTCGAGAATATTGTGACAAGGTTTGGATGTCCCAGGATATTGATGAGTGACCAGGGAAGTCACTTTATCAATCAAACTGTGAGAGCACTAAATGAGGAGTTGTAGGTGAAGCATTAGAAAAGCACACCCTACCATCCATAGGCAAATGGAACTGTCGAGGCCTTCAACAAAATATTGGAAACCACACTTACAAAGGTATGAAATACTAATCGTGGTGATTGGGATTTGAAAATTCCAATGGTACTATGGGCATATTGCACTACTTGTAAAAGTTGACGGGACAAACACCGTTCAAATTGGTATATGGGAAACAGGAAGTCATGCCTATGGAATACAACATTCCTAGTTTGCGGATTGCTGCTGCGACTGGCATGGATGATGCAAAAGCATTAGAGGAGCGCATCACATAGTTGGTACAGCTAGAAGAGGACCGCTTTGTCATAGGTTTCCACCAGCGTCTTGAGAAGGATCGACAGAAGGCGTGGCATGATCTCCACATTAAGAACAAGTAGTTTACACTGGGATATTTGGTGCTATTATAAGACAGTAAGTTCATGAAGCATCCAGGTAAGTTACAGATGCACTGGTTAGGTCCATATCTTGTTCATTCAATTAATTTTGGGGGTGCAGTTCAATTACAACAATTAGATGGTGTGGTGCTACCAAAAATTGTGAATGGAATCCACTTGAATCCATGTAGAATGGGGCATGAGCTGCAGAATGCTTGGGGCACTGCACAAGTTAAAAAAAAAATTAGGTAGATTGCAGTGAGGCGAGCACAGAGGAAGAAGTTGCGCAAGGATAACACTCAATAGTGTTGTGAGGGAGACCATCGACACCAGCCATAAGACTGTGAGGTGGTAAAATCAATAATAAATACAGACATTTAATACAATTAGTTGGTGGCGCTTGATGAAGCAACGCATATTTATGACTGATTCGACTGTTAGTAAGATGGGATTGTCGACATATTTGGGGTTATTAATGCTAGATTTGGTCTTGATGGACATGATAGATTTGGAAATGATGAGTTAGATAGGGAAATTGGTTATATGAAAGCGTGGGTTGTGAGTGCAAGGTATTATTCAGTTTATTTGATTGAAGTTTTGAGCTCAGTGTAGGAGTAGAATTGAGTGTGATAGGCAAGGAGTGACATTTCATTTACATTGTGAGGATTGTAGAGTGTGGCATGCCACACACTCCCAACATAGTTGAGATTTGAAGTGAGAAAGAATCCCTAGTCCGACCCATGCTGATTTAAGAGGAAGTCATGAGCATGCCAATTGATCCCTACAGTGAAGCGGAAGGCCCATAATCTTAGTTACACACCATCACAGAAGCGATAAACATGCACGACTGTTAGTGCACAAGGGGAAGACACAACATAGACTAGACCATCAAGCTCAGGAGCTGTCAATTCTATGGTTCCTAGGGGCATCTCTATCAACTATATCCTTGGATATGTTGTTCCAAGATGGCCGAGGGTGAATCCGAGGAAGCTCACCAAGAATCAGAGGTATTCGCTGAAGTTGCTGCCACTATCAGAAGGGATGACTGTCCCATTGGACATCATACCCACCTTGGTAAAGATGAAGTATGAATACCATGATTTTTTTCTACTAAAGGACGTAGTGGAGGATCCTTACCAGTCACTTCCTATAGTACCTAATGTGCCTATTTACGGATTCCTCACCCATGGGCGCAGGGCTTGGACAGGTCTGGGTTGTTGGGGCTCATTAATTGCCTCATTTTGGGAGATTGAATGAAGCAAATGCATGTGTCAAATAGCTATTGGTGTGCTTTCATGGTGGGACGCTTCGGTTGGATGACCCTATTCCAGTCATGGTTGACCTAATTGCCGACATTACAGGGTTACCAAAGGCCGACGAAGATCCAACACAATATTTCAGAGGGCAGGATAATGACAAAAATATTGCCAAGCAGTTGAAGGAGAGATTTGGATTGTAACACAATGGCCATGCCTATCAGATCGATAGTATTTCAGAGCAATCAATGCATATTGGGGCGCACATTTTGGCTAGCACGATCGTCAGGAAGAATTGACATGTCCAATGCAATTCGGGTGTGGTTGCGTGTGCACAAAAATGCGCTGAAGGGGTGAAAATGAACTGGTCCCTGTTTCTGTTAAACCATTTGTTATAAGATGTTGTCGTCGCTCAGGCCATGGAACACAATTTTTCCTATAGTTGGTTGTTAATTCTCATTTCCTTAGTTGCATGGATGGAGCTAGAGGACTATCAAATGATTTCAGTCGCTGTGAAAAAGGTGTGCAAAGGTGCACATTATCATAAATTATGGTGGGTCGCAGAACCTAGTCGACAAAAAGACTATGTGGTCCATTTTTGGGTCTATTGGGAAGCATTATAGGCCGCTGCCATAAAGGTTCCCAGCTTATCCAATGCCACCGCATCCCAATATCAAAGGATTGTTTGGTTTTCTATCAGGAATCATTCCATTTATATCCAAGCACGAAGGGATCCTGAAAAAAAATGGCTACCTATGGCCTACAAAATCACAGAAGCAGAATTGGAGGTCGCTGTTCAAGATTGGCTAGTTAACTGGCGTGAACCTGTGAGTGTGGAGGAGGTTTCTACAGGGCCACCAATAGATGCCCCTGATGAGCCAATCCAAGAAGGGTAAGATATCCATGACTCCAATGGAGATTCATCGATGGAATCTGATCCAAAATCCCAGCGCATATTGGAGGAGTTACGCACTAAAATACGCATGGAATTTGATGCAGGAAGAATCTCCCACTCAATGATGAAAAACCAACTGCAACGACTCATCCAGGTTGTCACCAATGCATATGATGCTACGGAACAAGCTATGCATGCATCCAGTGAAGAAGGGTTCACCGTAGTAGGAATTAAGCTAGATTCTATTTTTGCTGCTGTTTCAAAAGCGACACTAGAGAAGGATGTGATGCAGGATTTCCCGATAATTAGCACCGAGCCACGGGCTAGGAGCGTTCAAGTTCTCTTGATTGCAATTGAAGTGAGAAGTTCAGAAGTGAACTCATTGCTACAGCCATTGCTGAGCATTGCTGTCAATCTCAATAAGTTACCTGCCCAATTTTTAGTGCAGCTGCAACAGGATGCTGGCTAGGAGTTGGCTGATAGGAAGAAGGAGTTTAGTGATGGGTACATGCAGTCATAGGATGCCGCTAAGAAGACACAGGGGGAAGGTGAAGAGTTGCAGAAGATCAAAGAGCATCTTGAAAAATAAAAGGCATGGGATATTGCCACATTGCAGCAAACCTAGGAGGAGATGCATCAGGAATTTGCTGACGAAATCTGTCGACGAAATCACTGAGTTAAAGAAGGAGCAAGACTGCCTCATTCTTGAGAAAGTGCAGCTCTGTGCTAGTTGTAGTGAGGTTGAGAAAGCTGTTGAAGAGGCATGTCAACACATCTATGAAAGCACAATGGAAATCACTGCCATCACCAAATCCAAGCGACTTGGGGAGGTGATTTCCCAGCTCTAGTTAACTAACAATCTACTGAATTATTTTGTTTACCCCAACACGTGGCCTGAACAGATTGCTGAATGGAAGAATATGATCAAGGAATTTGTGACCCAGTTTGAATCTATGGAGCAGGACATGAAGACGATCGCTGACAAAATGAAACAGTTCTGGCAAAGTGTCATTCAGGATGACCAACTAGAACAGTTGGATGCAAGCGCATGAAGCTAAAGCTCAATTGATGACACTAAAGATGTCGCTGCAAAAAATTCCTGTCATGGTTCAAATTACGCGCTCTGAAAAGTTGAAGGACCTACAACAGCGAGTTTCCCCAACCCAAGAATGTCAGTGCAAGCGCAATACCCAGCTGGATGAATTCCAGGACATTGGCGGGAAGTTGGCTGTGAAAGCAGTCATTGCGCTGCAGGCAGTACCAGAAGGTAGGAAGATGGTGGATGGAAAGGATGGATAGGAGCACCCACTAAAGCAAGACTTGCTAAATTTTTGGGACACAGTTGAACGAGTTCAGCTCCAGGCTTGAGAGGTCTCGCAGTAGTTCGGGACTTCAAGACCAAGGCGACGGAGTACACCCTGTCTACCTAACATGGCTCGAGGATGAGCCACAAGACTGTGTTGGGGGTCTATTGGCAGGGGTATTGGGTAAGCGAGTTGCATAGCATTGTAGAGGTTGTGCAAGCTTATGTGCCACCGCGAAGGATCACAACAATGCAATAGGCAGAAGAATAACCATTTTTTGAATTATTTATGCAATTTTGTACTGATTGACCACATTTTGTGGATGTAGATCACTAGTTTGTTAGAAGTTAGTTAAAAGTGGAACTTGGATGTAAAGGCATAAGCCTATATATCGATTTAGAGTTGCAATAGTAGAAGACAAATTTTGGAGATAACTTATATTTTTGGGTATTGAGATCTTTTAGCATTTGCATCTATCATGAGCGTTTTTTTGGCTTTGTTATGTCGACTTATTTTCAGTCTCCTACTGTGGAAGTACTATATGATGTGAATCTATTGCGTAGAAGTAATATGACATGACGAATGTTGCCATGAAGTAATATTTTTTCTTATTTCTTTCCTATCTTTATGATCTGCAATGACAATGATGGACTTTTACTGTATTTGTTATATGAATGAATGTTACTGCTGTGATGAATGAAGTAATGCGATATGTTAGCAATCTACTAGTTATGCCAGTAGATCTGTGATGAATGATATGATTATGATAAAACTATCTCTCGAGTATCTGTTGATTATGAAGTTCAGTCGTTGATGCCATGCCCTCCCTTCTTACTTCCAGAAACTTGGTTTCGACAGCTCTCCCTCAACATCTCGGGTGAGACTTCATCTGCTCTGCGGGTGTTGCCAGGCGTGGTCAAACCTGTCTAGGCCGGTGGTCAGGGAGATCGCATTGGTTGGGCATCAATAGAGTAGGAACCCCTGTCAATGAGGCTTTGTTGGTGGGTACTGCCAATACAGAGTGTTTGACAAAGATAACTATCCAGATCCACCGATGGAACAAATTCTACAAATGGTATCAAGCTCAGAATTTTTGTCCTTGTTAGATTGGTTTTTAGGTTACAATAAAGTATTAGTGGCCAAACAAGATCGACTTAAGACTACATTTCTTACAAAGTGGGGAACATTCACTTATAGGAGAATTCCTTTTGGCCTAATAAAATGCTAGAGCCACATTCCAGAGGGCCATGGACATTGAATTCCGAGGATTAGTCGGCCACTGTGTAGTAGTATACTTAGATGATATGACCGTTTTCTACAAGAAAAGAGAAGACCATGCTTTTCGCCTAAAATATATTTTTGATCATTGTAGAAAATATGGCATATCCTTAAATCCAAACAAAATCATTTTTGCAGTTCCTGAAGGAAAACTGTTGGGTCACATCGTCTATAAGAAGGGAGTCTCAATAGACCCAAAGAGAGTTGAAGCTATATCTTAGATTCCCTTTCACCATAATAAAAGGGCTATGCAGTAATTTATGGGCACAATAAATTTTGTTTGAAGGTTTGTGCCAAATTTTGCACAAATTGTAAAACCTTTGCAACAGACGGTAAAGAAAAGCGTACAGTTCAAGTGGAATGATATTGAGAAGGTTGTTTTTAAAGACTTAAAAACAATGATAGATAATGAAAATTCTCTAAGGAGTCCAGATTATGAAAAGGATTTTATTCTATACACCTTTGCTTCAGATAAATCTCTCGCAACAGTGCTCACTTAGAAAGGAGATTTGGGAGATGAATATCCAATATCATTCATGAGCACTGGTTTACAAGGAGCTGAATTAAATTAACCAACTATATATAAACAAGCGTATGCAGTATTCAAAGGAGTAAAACAATTAATTTCCTACATTTGGAGAATAGAACAAAAGTTATCATTCCTCATCTGGTCGTCAGGTCCCCCTTGTAAAAAGAGAATTGGGTGAGTGAAGAGGAAACTAGGTGACAACACTACAAGAATATGATTTGGAATTCAAGTCGGCTACTATCATAAAATGTTAAGGGCTATGCAAGTTTCTTGCATAAAGTCATTCTAATGAAGATTATGATTGGGAGAATGGAGCTGAATTAAACTTAATTGATTTATGCCCCATTTTCACTTCTCCCGAATCATGGTACATAGACTTGGTGCATTATCTACAACAATGATTTCTACCGAAACATTGGAAATCCAAGCAGAGAAGGGAATTTCGATTGAATTCATCCTATTATCAGATAATTAATGGAGTAATTTTCAGGAGGAACTATGATTCCAAGTTTTTCTTAGATGTCTAGAAAAGGAAGATGCATCTAAATTAGTCAAAGTACTGCACGACGGCACCACGGGAGGAAATTTCTATGGAGATACCACATCTCATAAGATACTCATAGCTGGGTACTATTGGCCTAATCTATTTAAATATTCCCATGCTTACACAAGAAAGTGTGATGTGTACCAAAGAAGTGGCAGAAAATTGTCGAAAACAGCCGGACCGTTGCAACTCGTTAGTATTTCAGAACCATTCGAACAATGGGGCATATATATTATTGGAGAGATTAACCCAAACTCTTCACTGCAACATCGGTATATCCTCATAGCCATGGACTACTTCATGCGATGGGTGGAGGCGGTTATGTTGCGCAAAGTGAATGAGGATGCGGTCATCAAATTTCTGCAAGAGAACATCATGACCAGGTTTGGGGTTTCAATTTCCCTTGTTTTTGATAATGCATCTTATTTATCATCTATCATGATAACTTGATTTGCTTGTGAAAAAGGAATAAAATTACATTATTTAGCAAATGATTATCCTTAGGGAAATGGTTTAGCATAATCAATGAATAATAATCTCATTTGAATTTTGAATAAAATTGTTATTGAGAATCAAAGAAACTGGCACATAGCCCTTCCAAATGCACTATGGGAAGATAAGGTCACCCCAAAGAATTCCTTATTAGTTTCTCCCTATACTTTGGTCTATGGGAAGGAAGCCATTTTACCCCCAAACATTCTTCTCCTATCCTTTCAATTATCTCAAGCCTTACAACAATCTGACAATGAAATATTACAAGCATGAATTAATACTTTGTTGAAACTTGAAGAATCCAGACAAAATTCCAAAGATATATTTAACCAACATCGGGACATTTTCAAGAGATGGTTTGGAAAACGAAAATATGGGAAGGAAAAATTTAAAGTAGGAGACTTAGTCTTAAAGTGGGATCACCCACATGATGAGAAGGGAAAACACATGAAGTTTCAACACCTATGGCTTGGCCCCTATCAGATTGCTAAGAATATTGGCCCCTCAACTTACAAGTTGCAATATTTACAAGGACATGAATAAATTCTTCTTGTAAATGGCCTTGTTCTCCAATACTTTACCTAGGAGGTTTGGAGCACTTTTGTACATAAATACAACTTTTCTTTTTTCTTTTTCTTTCTTTTCTTGATTTTCCCTAGTTTGTTTTTCTTTTCTGACTGACTTTGATTCATTTTTTTACTTTTTATTTGTTTATAATAAACCAACTCAATATTTGTCACTTGGAAATATAGGAATCTGAATAATCTCAAAGGTCTTTGAAAGTTAGGAATTGCTTATGAGAAAAAATGTGTGGTAAAATTTGATATTCTTTAATTATTGATAGACTATGGAAAGGGAAGCTAATTTAAAGTCCACTTTGGAGTCATTATAAACCCTATAAAATAACTAAGGCTCATGAGGTCTAGAGTACTATCTTGGGGCTCCATCCATTCTCACACTAATATCTATCTCAGGATTCCTACCATGATAGACTCACTGAAAGGAAGTAGGTTTGAAGGATGTATGTCATTCAAAATAATCCCATGCTATAAATCAAAATCCAAAAGACTTATATTAAAGAGTCAAAATTCCAGGACATACAGTCTATATTAAAGAAACAATACCAAAAGAATAAACCATCATATTAAAAGGGTTGCTTAAAAAACAAAGATCAGAGAGGTTCTTCTCCATCTGCGAGTTTGGAACAAATTTGTCACTCAAACAAAAGGACATTATGGATGGAAGAACCCATACCATATTTATCAAAGTGGAAAGAGAAATCAAGGAAGACTCGAAAGACAAATGTCATTAAAGAAAGCATAAAAAGAATGTTGATAGCATGGGAATGAGGAACAAATGAATACATATGTCTAAACCTTGTTACGATCCTGTGGAGTCATATCTAGTGGAAACCAAAATATTGAGGTAAATGAATTTCATATTTTGGCTTCAGAAGAGTTACAATGACTCTTGGTTCTGGTTACCCTACTCCCAAAAGATGACAATCAATGTGATGCACAAAAGTCACATCCTTGGATAAGTCTAGTTTTTTTAATGATCTTGGGGAATACATTGAAGAAATTGATGAATATTCACAAACTGGTACCGTGTAGGATTCTTGTTTCAAAAGATAGTTTTTTCAGAGATCTGTGTTCGACAACTAGTCACCAATTGTTGCTGCTACAACTGCTTCCCCAAAATTTTTATATTTTAGGGCCCCTACTATTTTTTGTTTAACTCTTACTTAGACTAGTTTTTTCAGCTGAAGGGAGTTCATCCTGCACACTTAGTTTTTCCAGAAGTTTGAGAAAAGGAAGTTTTAGCTAAGTTAAAAATTGCGTTTTCACTCTGACATATCAGGGTAGCTTGTCCAGTTTCTCCGACGTGTCGGAGGATCTCATCTAGTTTCTCTGACACATTCAGCTAGAGAAATAGAGGGATTTTTTGAATCATCATTTTGATGTAACTCATCTAAACCCGTCGACATTGTCGAAAGAAACTCATGAGTTACCGCCAATAGGTCAAAGGGTGCTTGGAACTATTATCGAATGCAAATTTTTGGGTAAACTTGGAGTTTTACACCGAAATGGATGGATAAGACTTTTGATTTTTATCCAAAGCTTTTGATAGTTTGAAAACAAACACGAATCATAAAACTCGCTGAAATGGTCGCATGTCCTAAGATCAAATAAATTGGGATAAGGTAAAAAACTATCGCCGATACGGTCAAAATAAGTCAAAATTTTTCATCGACATTGTCAACATCACAATATTTTTCCGTTGCAACCAAAATTGTATCGTGCCAAACGATGTTTCACCACCCATCGCATTTATTTCCCAACCATCTTATTCATTTATCCAACGACTGCATTATTGGCACTCTTTGCTAGTTTTTCTATATAAACAAATGATTTTATTTTAGTTTAATCCCATGAAACGTCGTTATCAAAGAATCCAATTAAGGAAAATACATTTGGAGCCATTTCTTTCATCCCAACCCGTGGAAAATCAATATTTGATAGGTATGTGCCCCATCTTTGTACCCTTGTGATTTCCCAAAGTTTGAAGCTTTATATAGAAACTTGGGTAAAATGTATGGTAACTGTTTTCATTTTTTAAGATATGTTATTTGTACTCCCCATTCCGTAGCCTTCGTATCTACGTTCGTAATACCATTGTTGTAGTTTAGGTTAGGTTTTTGTCTCTATTTGCGCGGGCAAAAATACACTAGGACTACTTTTTTTTAAATTCAAGCTTGGCCTCATAGCTATTTTCATGCCACAACTAAAAGAGTGCAAACCTCTTTGAGCCTAGAGTTTTGTGGACTGACCATTTATAACCCTTGCATTCATGAAGTTTTTGGCCCAAAACACCACCCATATAGTCAACAAGCGAGAACAAGCCCTTTCTACATTCATAATAACCCAGTTGGGGTTGATTCGATTGACCAATCAGGATTTCTTCCTTCCCAACATTTAGCCAGCAGTACAAATTCCATCCTTCATTTGTGGTTTCGACCAGCTTCGTTGGATTTTGTCAAAGCCTAAAACCAGCAAACATAAAGAAACCAATAATTAGGTTCTTCCCTTTTTTCCCCTGAGGTTACAACTTGCCTAGGTCTTCTTCTTGTTGGAGTAAGTTTGTAGGAGATCTACGTGCATAGTGATATATCTTTCTAATAGGTAGGTTTGTGAGCTGAAGGTTTTCTATGGACTTAGCAACACTTTTGAAACATTAGGTGTTAACCCACCGGAATATCGATTAGTCTTTCGAGTTTCTTGGAAAGGATTCATAATCAAATTGATCTATCGAAACTCCAACAAGCTATGTTTTATGAGCTTTGTAGATCCCGTAGACTCTAAGTATGCAACATTGAATGCACATTGACGATTTCAACCTTAGACCGCTAAGACCCTATAACGCTTCAGAACCTTGGGATAGTACTACCTCAATTGGTGCATGAAATTACGATGTGTTACTTACATTACACCTAAAGACCATCATCGTGATATATCAAATTTTCCCCATTTTACTTGATAAACACTAGAGGATTACAATGTTTTGAGATGAGTTATTGCAATGTATAATTGATTTTGCCTAGATTTCTTTGCACACCTTCACCTTTGAATAAAGTAGCAGGTAGAATACTCTTTTCCTCGACAAGTTTGAAGTTAATAAATAAAAGGTTGGAAATTGAGCTTGTGAATTCCGTTAACTTGTATAAAAATAAACAAACATTAACACACTTGTAAGTGAAAATGCATAATAGAACGGACAATAATATGCTTAATTACAACATTGTTTTGGTAAATTACTGCTATTTTAAAATGAAGAAGGATAATTGGAGGACCTTCCTCCAAAATTTTGATATAAAACAACTATAGGTTTATAAATCACACAACAACATATGCATTTTTGCTGATAGGTTTTTCATTTGAACATTGTAATTACACGTCCTTTTATTACATCACAAATGGTCAAGCAACTTTGAATGGAATACTTCTCTCCATCCTACATAGCTGCATTTTAAATGGCTAGAAATGATGGAACCATGGTTTTCCTCCCAAATCTAACACTTGGAAATGGTTTCATTTTTAAGGTCCAATGTTCGATTTCACATGTAGTAGTATTTGTTTTCAATACAGGATACCTAAGTACAATGATGCATGTTTTTTGGTATTAGTCTCTTTGATTATTCAAAAAAACTGTTGTATTAATAAGTCACTTCTAATTACACTCATGTTTGTGTACCAAAGGTTCTGTTTTCACCAAGCAAGATCACCTTAATAAAAACTGATTTTAAAACAACAAATTCACATAATTCCTAAGAAAAGCAGTAAAAGGAAGGTGAAGGCAAGTGAACCAGAATCAAGTGTGGAAGTCATCCCCAGGATAGAAACCAAATTCAAAGATACCAAAGACATCACATGAGTTTCTCCCAAATTCAAATAGGGAGAACTCTATCGGATGACCATGGATCAGAAAATGCCAGATGTTGGTTTCGAGGAAATGATCATATGCCAAAAAATAAGAAATCCAGGCATAGCCAAAGATGCTACTTGACCGAAGATATTTCCTTGCTATGAGGTTATCAGGTGGATTCTGCCCCAGGAAAATCCCTCCCCAAGGATCATCTCTATCATTAAAGGGGAATATTTTGCTTCATTCACCCTAGCTTACATAACATTATCCTACAAGCTACCTGTTGTTCAAGAATAACACCCTTGTAACCTAGGGTCTGGGGTTACCAACGTACTTCTAAAAATCGCATACAATCAACTTTAAAGTACAGAAAAGGAATAGGAAGAAATGTTGAACTCACCCGATTAACGACGGTTGATCCAAGATTTCTCTTCTCTCGCTCTACTTCTCTCCAAAGCTTTCAGGGATGCACCTCCTTCACCTGCAAAGAGAAAATTCTCCAAGTACAATCTTACACATGTATATATGACAAGTTAGATGAACAATATATAGAGTGATTAATCAAAAATATTCATCAAACATGATACATGAAAGAGACTCAACACAAAGTTGGAAGAATAATTCTCTTTATTAACAATAGTGAATGAGATAAGTGTACAACCCAACACCCAAGACAAGGACTCCTCTACAACCAAAGGATTTTGAGTTCTACTGCTCCAAAGAATTCTGAAGATATACCACCAGCATAACTTTTCTCTCCAAGTATGATTGATTAATGCCCTCCCCAAGGCCTCTATTTATGCTTTGGGAAATAGGGCGGTTTTGAAGGTTGAGGAGGTTGAGACAGTTGAGATAGTTAATGATTAGGGCTCAACAAATCTCCATTAATCATGTTTTATTATTTTTAATTTCGAATGGATGTGTAAGTGACTATTCATATTGGCAACCCGCGTATGACACGCAAGTTGCTATAAGGGAAACCCGTGTATGACACGCGAGTTGCTATAAGGGAAACCCGCGTACAGATATGTACGCGGGTTGCAATGAGAATAGTCACGTATAGTACACAGGTTGTCAAAGAATACAGTCGCGTATGTACACGAGTTGCTGTGGAGATAGTCATGTACAACAATCAACATATAGAAAGGTAAAAGGGAAAGTTGGTTGGATAGTGAATGCATCTCATGTCATGCCCATCTATAGTGTTTAGGAAACCTTCAATCCATAAGTGTCCTGTTGTGTACCAACATATGAAGTGTCAGCACTCGGACATAGAAGTACCATTTGGGTTGATAATAGATGCCCCCTAATGTGTGAGGTCAGAGGGAAGCGATGGTTGAAATACATTATAATCATTATCTTTGGAGAACTCAGAAATCCAATGGAGCAGAGGTAGTACCTGAAACAAATACATAATAATGTCATATACAAAGTCATATCTGAGGATGCTATGTTCAATATACTGGAACACTAGCTCCTTTACAATATTTGAGTACATCATATAGTACGGATACAAGACCACGTATATTACAAAGGTGGAGCGAAGCCACAATATAAAATAATGATGAGTCTTCAAAGATCTAGAAGCTGTGTAAATAGGTACAACATATTCTTGTGCAACTTAGTCCATAGATAGGAAAATAAGGTCTTCATAAACAATCCCAAAGAACCAGTACAATCCAAGCCATGTGAATAGATGTTATTGGAGTTGAACATGGAGTGGATTCAACAGATTGTCTACCAATAGGTGATAATAAAAAATGGAAGCTAAGGAATTCACCAATAATGAAAGTGAATCTTGAAGTACAATCGTCAAAACTCTAGGTATTCGTCGTAAGGAAGTGCTGATGCGGAACCATACTGTGATAAGGAAGGCAACGGATCCTCCAATGGATCACAAGAGTGACTAGGAATTGGGTAACAGAAGGGAGACACAAGTGATAACAGATACGACAATGATGGGATCAGGATATAGATCAGACATTGAGTCAAATCCTTGAACAGTGATCATGACACAGAGATGACCCAAGGAAGATTTTAACTTTATATATAGAACAATTAGACTTAGCTGCCATGTAGGAGACATGATCAGATTCCCCAGGTAGAACTGACAAGAGGAGGAGTAAAAAACTCGAAGTTATATCTGAACTGAAAGTGAACACTGAGACATGGGTATCGAAAAAGGCAGAGAGTGCTATGTTCAAGGATGACATGCTGCCACTAACTGAAAACCAGGAGAAAACTTCTTCCTTACCTTCCCTGTTAAATTTTAACGAGTCCAGGAAAGTCAACTGAAGACTCTCTTCATTTTTTAACAAGCTTGAAGAGAAGAGGGAATATTGCTTGATAGTGTCACTGATTCATGGATTTAATAAGCCTGAACTAGTACATGCTCAGTTGGTGTTTTCACATTTAGAGAGTCTGAAAACTCCAAAGAAGACTCCAGAGGGGTCCTTTTTCATCCAATTTAGTCTCCTGAGACCGGAAAAGTATAAAACATACCACATAAGAACTCTTTTAACTTTCGTAGAAGAAAAGGTGAACCTTTTTCGTACTTATCCAGGGAGGTTCGAAAAAGGTTAAATTACCACCTACCCAACTCTCCTTCGAGAGCAACATATAGCTTGAGTTTTACGAGTGTGAGGGAAAGCAAGATCACTCAGAAAGATCCATTTGAGTACGAGAAATGGGGCTTACAACAATAAACTCGATGCCTTATTCTTAGTGTTCAACGAGCATGAAAAAGACATAAAGTACAATCGAAATCTTTTTCATGTTTAGGTCTAGAGCATGAAAAAGAGAAAACTAAGCTCATACTGGGCATTCCTTTTTCGTAAATTTAGTCCCTCAGGTTCAGAAAAGTGATAAACCTATGCCTGAGAATACTCTTCTCAATTCCATAGAAAAGAGAGTGATCCTTTCTCGTATTATTCTTCATGGTCCGAGAAAGAGATAACCTACCACCAATGTGGATGCCCATTCACATATTCTTAATGAGCTTGAATGGACAAGTTAACTTGGCAGTCAATTCTATTTTAAGGAGTCGAACTTGGGCCCAAAGAAACTCCATAAGGGAGGGGAGTCCTATAAAGGGATAGCTTGTAAAAAGAGACCAAAATGAGGCTCCATTTGGCGTAAAAAATAGCTAAAAGGATTCCCCTATACCTAAGACAGCTACATCACGAGTATCGAAAGACAACATAAGTTCTAAATGAGGATACTCATGAGAGGAAGGCCCTATCCATGGAAGAACAATGGTAAATACAAGGAGCTAATGGTTTAAAAATACCATAGTCTGTGGTTAAAATGTTGATTGCTAAGTTTAAGATGGAATAAGTATAGATGCAAAATGCATGTGAAATGACGAAAAACCATCCTATATGAGCAAAAAACACCTTAGAACGATGATAAACCTTTTACAAGGCAAAAAGCTATGGTATTAGTTTGATGAATTATGAACTATAGGGAAAAAACCCACTTGAGAAATATAATTTATATAAATAGTTCAAAAACATAAATAAAACTCACCATTTTGAATTTTTTCCATAAAAGACAAGTTTTCACCTCTACCTTCAGTTGATCGGTGTGGACAATATGGTGGACCAAATCCAATTCCGCAAGTGTCAGGTAAAACTACACTCCAAGCTCTTCAATTTGATCCTAGAAAATTTCAAAATTGAGTCCAAATTTCATATTTTTGAGCACCTTTAAGCAAGGAACACTGTGTACATGGGTTCGCTATAGTGAAACTCGCGTACACGCGTTCTGTACGTGAGTTGCCCGAAGGACAGTCACGTAAAGTGTACGACATGCCTAACTAGACAGTTGCGTATGCTACGTGAAGGGGAAAAGAAGTATGTAGGGTCAAAATGTTGAATTTTTACATGAAACTAAAGGTTTGCAATGCTGGTTTTACTAGGTTTGAAGATGGTGCTTGAGTGGAGGGAGCATGAGCATCAAAATATGGATCAAGAAGCACTCCAAGATTCCCCCACTGTGAATGTTTTACATTCAAGTGGATTGTTAAAGTTTTTTTGTACATCACCTATGCAGGCCAATGTCCGCCTGCTAGAGTTCATGATAAATTACTAGGATCATGATTTGGGCATGTTTGACCTTCAAGGTGAATCCTTGGAAATTAATTCATAGGATATCTATTTCATTGCCAGTCTGTCAAGACGAGGAGCTCTAGTCAACTTGGAAGGCATCGGTAGAGGCAGTGGCCCTCTAAGTGTTGAAAACTACATTGACATATACTGCGCACCAGGTACACAAAAGAGAGGGAGTTGCATCCCTATTGTACACATACATGATCTTCCTCTACAGGTATTGACAAGTACCATAGTGAGGGTTGTGGGATCATCTTCTCTTCACCTTGCTACATGGAACCAGATGAGACTAGCAGTGGATTGCATGCAGGGGGCCTTATATGATTGGTGCTTGGGAGTTATCCCAATTTTGAGAAAAAACCTCTCTGATTGCAAGAGAGGAAGGAAAAAGAATTTTGGATATTCTAGCATACTAGTAGCCTTCTTCTTCTTCGAGAGTGGCGGGATTGATCCATGCAGTAACCCTACCAGTTCATTATCCTCGTCAGCCTAGGCTGAGTAGATGGCGAGATATCTTCCTCCGCTAGGGAGGAGGTGGTTCAGTGAAAAGTGTATATGATGATGACTTCTACTTTTGGTGGGAGTGGCAGTTGCTAGCACTAGAGCAGTTTCCATATGCTGGGATGGATTTCCATGGTGATCTAGACCTCGTTCTCCCTCCGGGAGGAGCATGGGGAGAGTTAGGTAATTTTTTATTTTCAAAATTTGAAATTTTTATGAATTTTAAATATAGAGATATATACATATGTATAAGAGTTCTAATCCTATAAACATGTCAAAATGTAGATATTGGACCAGTCCGCCCTGAAGGGCATCCATGCATGTATGTGCATCCTATCTTAGGAGAAGACTGAGGGATAATTAGGGTTCTTAAGGGGAAGCTGGCCAGGCTTACCCAAAGAGTACCCACCTTACAGATTGAGCACATCCCAGCCATTATGCAAGAGTTTGTGGTTGGTGTACCACCTGTCTGGATACACCTTTTGAGGCGGGTAGCCAAAGAAGTTTTAGTATACATAGATGCTGTTGAGGCTGCTGAAGTCGAAGAGGATGAAGAAGCCAGAGTACAAGGAGATTGGGGGGACCAGGGTGGTCCATCTTAGATCTAGGGAATTTGATGGACTATGATCCATATTTTGTATATTTTTTGTATATTATACAGTTATGACTGGATCTGAGGATTAGAGACTCGACCTATCTATGGACAGATATTCACACACACACACACACACACACACACACACACACACACACACACACACACACACACACATATATATATATTGTCGGTTATTTACAAATGCTTTTTATGTGTATGCTGTATATTTTTATGAAAAATGTGTTAAATACCAATCCAAGATGTAATTAGCATATGCATCAGCTAATGAATTTTGATTCCTTGGAATATGATTGAATGTAATGAATTCAAAATTTCTTTCCAATAACCTAACTTGCATAAACTGCCGTAGTAGAATAGGGTTCCACACCTGATAAGCTCGATTGAGCTGGGAAAACACTAGTTGAGAGTCTAGTCAGACTTCCAGCTGAGTGATACCATGTGACAAAGCATCCCATAGAAGCTCAATTATAGCCCTATACTCAGCGACATTATTAGAAGCAGGACCTAAGCAAGCGCCTCCTGAGGCAACTAACTATCTCGAGGGAGAATAAATGACCCATGCCGTTGAAGCTAGATTACAAGTGTGGCAACTGGCGCCATCAGCGAAACCTACGAACCTCTCGAAAGACATCTGAAACAACCAATAGATGTTATGAAAAACACAAACCGACGAACTAGTGTACATAAAAATACATACAATAAAATACAAGAAAAAGTGCTAAGCCTAAGCATCGTACTTCTTTAGGTAGAGCCCATTTCTAGGCTCAGGTAGCTTATTCCCATAAAAATTAATCAATTCATATGCGCCCTTCTTTAAGACCTTTGACATGACATAAGGCCCCAACCACATGGACTTGAATTTTCCTACCCCCAGGGGTTCTTTGTCTTGGTCCCAGAGCAAAACAAGTTCCCCCTCAAAGAAAATCCGAGGCTTGACCGATTTATCATATTGGTTTTTGACCCTATTTTTGTGAGCTTGATTTGCTATCATTGCATCTCTACGATGGTCATCAAGATGTTCTAAATGCACAAGACGTTCTTCAAGCTCCGTTGTATTAGGTAACACATGAATAGCTATTTTCAAGGACAGGATTTCACTTTCAACTGGGGTAACGGCTTCCACTCCATGAACGAGTTGGAAGGGGGAGAAACCCGTAGAAGTTTTTACATTAGTTTGATACACCCAAAGTGCGGGGTATAGCATGATGTACCAGTTAGAACGAGGTGCATCAATAGTAAGTTTGAGGATAGTCTTCAAAGTTTTATTAACAGCCTCAACCTGACCATTTGCTTGAGGACAGTACGAAGATGAATGTTCTTGTCTGAATCCAAGCATAGTGGTCAGTTCCATCATCATGCTATTCTGAAAATGACTGCCATGGTCAGTGACAATCACCTTGGGTATACCAAACCATGCTATAATTTGATTGAACATGAAAAAATATGTGGTTTCCCTATCGGCTTTAAAGGTGGGCATTGCCTCTGCCCATTTCCTAAAATAAGTCTACAGCAACAATGATATATTTGTGCCCCCTAGCCGAGGCTGGGTTACACATCACGTAATCAATCCCCCACCTCATGAAGGGGCCCACTGAGACAACGGGAAATAACGGAGTGGGATGTGACCACATCTTCCTGGTGTAAAGCTGACAAGGATGACAACGCTTCATGGCTTCCACACAATCCTTGAAGATCGTGGGCCAGAAATAACCTGTACGTAGTATCTTCTGGGTCGTTTCTCACCCAGATAAATGACCCCCACACACTCCACTATGGGCATCATTTAGGACAATCTCCACTTCCTCATGGGTAAGACATCGACAAAAAATAGAATCTACCCTCCTACAATACAAAGTATCTCCTATGATGAGGTAGTTCTTAGCATGAAGGCGTAGTTTACGTCGTTCCTCCCGCGAAGAAGCTACAGGATACTTCAAAGTCTAGAGATATATAAGTATATCACCATTCCAGGGGTCAGAGGTGGATATCAAGAAGATATGCTCATCTGGGAATGATTCTTCTTCAATGACTACATCTTCTTCTATTGGAAATTTTTCTATAAGCTTAGCAAAAACTAAGGATTTTTTAGATTTAGCGGACTAGAAATCCAAGTCAAACTCTTGGAGAATGACTATCCATTTGTTGAATTTTCTCCCAACAATCCGTCAGGGAAAAACATGTTGAAAAGGATTAACATCCGCCACTGCAGTTCTAGTCCTCAGCAAGATGTAGTGACGTAACCTCTGAACATCATAGAAAGCTGCTAAGGCCAACTTCTCGACGTGGGAGTACCTAAGTTTAGGTCTGGCTAAATCACAGCTAAGATAGTAAATGGCATGCTCTTGGATATTATCATCCTCCTGGACCAGGAATAACCCAATGGTCAACTCGGATGCGGCCAGATACAATATAAAATCCCTAGAGTAATCTGGTGGATGCAGTAAAGGTGCCGACAACAAAGCTTTTTTCAATGCCTCGAAAGCGAGTTGTGTAGTTTCGTCCCATATAAATGGGGTGTCCTGTTTTAACATGCGCATGAAACCCTTGGTAATATTGGCATAGTTTACAATGAAACGTCGAAGAAAATTGGACTTTCCCTGCAGGCTCTGAAGCTGCTTGATAAAACAAGGAGGAGGCAGATTTACAATGTCCTCTACTTTTAACGGATCCACCTGAATGCCTCTATTAGAAACAATGAATCCAAGCACTCTCCCTGACTCGACACAGAACACATACTTGTGGGGATTCAAGTGGATCTTATAATATCTGCATCGCTCAAATATTAACCTTAGGTGATCTAGATGGTCAATCCTCTTATGAGAATGTGCAAGCAAATCATCAAGGTAAGGTTAGATAATGGCTTTGATATCATGGAAGGAAAAGTTCATTGCCCGTTGAAAGGTTTCCCCAAAAATTTTCAATCCAAAGGGAATTTGTTTGTACGCGAAGGTACCCCAAGGACAAATGAAAGCAGTTTTATGTTGGTCTTTCGGTTTTATTTGAATTTGATTGTATCTGGAGAAACCATCCATAAACGAGAAAACTTCACTTCCCGCGTAAGCATCTATAATTTGATCTATAAATGGCGTGGGATAGTTGTCCTCAGGACAGGATTTATTCAAATCTCGAAAGTCGGTACAGATGCATATGGTCCCTTGCTTCTTATCAATAGGAACTGGGTTGGATACCCATTCCGTCAGAGCTATGGGATAAATAAAACCAGCTTTCAACAGTTTTTCAACTTCATCCTTCACAGCCACCACTTTACACGGGTTAACAGGTCTTAAATTTTGCCGAACAGGTTTAGCGTCAGGGTATGTTTGGATCTCATGCTAAACTATCGATGGATCAATGCCTGGCATCTCCTCATATGACCAGGAAAAAATGTCGCATATTTCCTTGAACAAGGACGTATAGATTGCAATCTCCTTAGGAGAGCAGTTTGCACTGATATGTATATTTTCTACAACGTCAAGATTTACAGATATGTTGATAGGGATAGTAGCGGAATTATTTTCCATATTCCCCTCAGCAAACATTCCTTCCCTTGGTAAGGGATTGATGTGTATATCAACATCGTCTGTTAGTCTCATATGAAACTCTTGATTCTCTATCCTACTTAGCTCTGGAAGAAAATAGGATCGCTGATGAAGATCTTCGCAGATCTTATCACATCCGCACATGGCTTCTAGAATGGCTTCATCAGAAGGTAAAACCATATCTAAACAATCCGTAGAATGCAAAGAGTTTTCTGCCCAAGCAGGAAAATAGACTTCTTCCAGATCCTTTGAGATTATGAGAGGGTCTAGAACGGGATCAACAGTGGTTTGAGTGATAGCTTGGTAAGCCATTTCCACTGCTGATAAGGGCACTTCCAGTTCATGGGGGGAAGGGAGAACCCAAGGATCAGTCCTATCAACAACTGTGGCTATGGACTTCCTTACACTAGTAGAACCTATATAGTTAATCGGGGTTGGAAGATCAAATGTGCCCATCAACGATGCGTACATTCTAGTCCCCAAGCTCTTAGTAGTATGTTTCAACCGTCCAACCAATGGCACATTGGAATCATTATACTCCATGTGGCCTTTCTGAGTAAAATTGAGTTGGTCAACAGTAACCAACTTCCCTTTGTGTGGAAACACTACCACCCGAAAGACAGCTGATACAATAGCAGACATGGCATAAGTCCAGCTTCTTCCCAAAAGAAAATTATAGTCCAAAGGTGCATCAATCACTTCCACCTCAACAGACACTGCTTTCCCTAACAGCCTAATTTCAAAAGCTGGTAGGATACCATGTGGATGGAATGACCTTCCATCGAAAGAAGTAAGCAGAGTGTTTGACAGGACCAGCTCTAGGGATCTGAGAGCTTTCCAACATGACAAGGACATAACGCATGTAGATGCACCCTCATAAAAAACTACCCTTCCAATGGTCTTTCCACCATGGATGACATCAATTGATAAGGCTACATGGTAAGGTACGTGAATTTTAACATTAAACAAGTGAAATTTCTCCATGAGACTCGACGAGTCCATGCTGCGTAAGGCTGCTAAGAGTGCATCTCTCTAGGTGAGACAGCTCTGTAACACCTCTAAAGCTGACATTGCACAAGGGGTTTGGGCCAAGTCTTCAACCATAGAGTAGTTTGAAGCCACTCTAGCATTAGGGTTATGCAAGGTCTTCTTAAAGAAACCTTTTGGTATCTTAGGCATAGTTTTAGTAGGCTTCTTGATTGTGAGAGGGTTAGAAGTTTCACCTATAGACTTACCCTTCTCAGAAGTCTCTTTTTCATAGTTTTTATTCCTAGTCTGTAGAAAAGTCGAAGATCAAACCATGTTGATATAATTGGGGTCAGGGGCATTTGGAGTGCCCCCTACTACATTAGAAGCTGAAGTAGAATTCTGCCCTTGGGGAAATGGATCCTTTAGGACAACCAGTTGTTGAGATTTTAGTAGCTTCTGGGCTTGTTCCATAAGGGGACAAATATGGGTGAGGTGATCCTCATGGCACAACTTACACGGGAATTTCACCTTTTTCTTTTCTTTCTTGCACCCATCAGCACTATTTGCGGGTTTCTTCTTGTTTGATTTCCCTCCCCTTTCTTTCCTCTCTTCTTCTTCCCACTGGGCTGCTGATTGTCCTTCTAAGAGGTCTGTGCAAAAACATTTGCATTTTGGGGTGAGGGGGCAGCCTTTGCTACCTCCGTCGTAGAATGTTTGATGGACAGCTGATGGAGCTCTTTGGCCAAATATTCTACAGTGGGAGAGTTTACGGACCCGAGCACACCATCGGCATGGGGTATAGGATTAGGTTTCTCTACATCGTGGGTAGGCCTTGGTGCCTCAAGAATAATATCATACAAGATACCAGATTGAGAATAAATCAAATCCAATTGCTGGGCCCTGAGGATGGATTATTCCTCATTCGTCACTCCTGAAGTAGATACGTCCTTAGATATATAAGGAAACAATGATTTAAGGAACCATTCTAGTAAGAACTCAGGAGGAATAATGGCTTTAATAAGGCTCTTCTGCCTCCTCCACTCTTGGATGTGATCTGAGATGTGGGTAGCCTTGTTCTTCCTGAAGGTAGATAACAAGTCCGTTCCAAAATCGTATCGGAACGGAAGCTGAAAGTTGCTAAGGAATGCATTAGCCAAGTCCCAAAAACTACTAAACGTAGCAGAAGGCAACTCAATGTACCAATTTTCTACGGTACTCGTTAAGGTTCTTTGGAATAGCCTCAACCTAACTGAATCTTCATTCAATGAATTAGAAGAACACCATAAATGAAAAGTGGTGGCATGAGCCCCAGGATCTTCACCAACTTTGCCTTCGAATTTTGGGATGTCCGATGGCAATTTGGTGGGGACAGGTGGCCATGAGGGGTCATGCCACACCGGGTCGTTCATCAATTTAGACAAATCTGGCAAGTTTAAAGTTTATAGGAATGGAAGCTTAGGTCGAACTGGAGTACTAAAAGTGCTAGAATGGGGATTAGAGGGACTTGCCCCCAAATTCCCATAAGTGAAGGTGGGGTTGCGCCCTTTTGCCGGTTACGAAGTGGATGGGTTACTTTGGAACAGATTCCATCTATAAGCCATAGGATTATGGGTGGGAGGTGCAGTATAAGAGGTTCGGGCCGCCCTAGTTGAATCTGGGGTTTGAAAAACAAGAGCAGGCATCCCTCTACTAAACAACGAAAAGGGAGAGCTCATGAATGGGGCTGAGATCGAAGTTTGAAAACCTTTCCCGTAAGGGTTAGTGTTTCCAACTTGTACTCCTACAGAAGAAGGGGATGGGCCTACGTATGGAGTGGATGGGGGAATATGCCCCCAATTCCACAGAAATCCTTGGACAAAAGCCGAGGATCCTACCGGACCACTCCGGGCAGTGTGTGTGAAGGAGGAAGGAACAATAGGTATACTAGGAATCCCACTAACCATGCCACCAGAAGCACCTACCAGGCTTGTTGGAACCGATGGTTGAACCACCCGGCTCGCTGGACTTAAGGGTGTAGTAGGTATGCTAGATCTAGGGGCACTTACCGGGGGAGGTAGTACCCCTTCAGCCAGAATGGATGAGGTGAAAACAAAATAACTTTCTCCCACAGTAGACATTATCCTGCTCACAGGGACACCAAACACTGGTGGATCGAAAGGATGAAGATGGACAATCACAGGATCATTTATGTTAGTCAAGGGTGTATTAAAATTCCTTGCAAACTCGTCAGCCTGCAAGTCTTCTATCTCAACTGTGTTAAAATCAAAACGGTTTGCCCTAAGTTCTGGTTCACCCAGAACTTCACTTACTCCTATCAGTTCAAATGAACCGTCTATGTCCAATCTCCGCCTTTGAGGTGGAGGTGGAGGTTCCAATGTGATGAGAGGAGGAAGGTTTTGCAGCCTTTGTGACCTTCTAATAGATTGGTCCTCAATGATTGTAAATTTGACAATTCAAACCCTAAGGTCGGCTAAACACAGACAAACCATAGAGCAATCACTATGAAAAAATCCTAAAGTCTCAACAGTTAGCAAGGGTAAAAGATATGCTTTCCTGAAGAAAGCTGAAGAACAGTTACTTGGCATCCTTGAAGAGGTTCTTAGGCACAAGCAGAGGAATCACCCACCACCCTCCTACACTTTCAAAAAGGGTTACCTTCCAAGCCTGTCCAAGGTGAACCAGAAATAGCCTTCTAGTTTACCTAGGTATGAACCCTAGATGTCAAGAGACTAGAGGCTACCTTAACTATACCAACAGTCTGGGGGGACAGTCACAAGCCCGAGTTGTACGCATGGGTAGGGTAGCTGAGAACAAAAATCTGTCTAGGATAGAATCCCTAGATGCATAAAAGTCCTGATCTATGTTTCGACAAGGAATCAGAGGGTTATCTCCTCAGTCCAATGCCTCCACGTGGCCTCGTGCTTGACTCCCGTTTGAGAGGATCTTCCCAGATACTATCGATAAAGAGAAGGGTTTACCTATCGATTGGTCGACTATGTCTGAATTTTAATACTTATGGGAAGTTTACACTTCCTGTCCCACAAGTATAGCCTAAACTAGTAGGTGTATGGCCCTAAAAAAAGAAAATACTAATAGATTTTAATTATTGCGTTCATTTTAAGGGATATTTTTACTCAAAAGGCAAGTGAAGTGAAAGACTATGATGTTTTTTGACTCGATAAGAAATATAAAAAGCAAAGGTGTATACTTCCAAAGTAAAATATCACTAAAAAAAACAAGCTTCTTTTCTTTTTGTAAATGTAAATTGATGAAAATGCAATGATAAAGAGAACACTAAGACTATATTTTTGTAGTTTTTTGAGATTATATTTTAAAAACTAAAAATAAAACTATTGTATGCAAATCAAATGCAAGAGCTTCTAAATGTTTTCTTTTCACTTTTTAAAATGCTTAAAGACTACTATGCACCTAAATGCACAAAACTTGAGTATGCTTGAATTAAACTAACTATATAAAGTAAGCAAAGTGAAGTAAATATATTAATAAGACCAAATATCAACCATCTAAGGAAGACTTGGAACCCTAGCTTGGGTGGACACAATGAAAGAAAATCACTGAGATCAAACAAAGGAAAGTGGAAAACCAATCACTATCCGAAAATAGAATGGGATATATAGTGTCTAGAACCCTAATCACTGATTCAGATAACTAACACTTGAACCTATAACCCAAACAGGAAAATCCACTTCAAGTTGCTAACAGAAAGACAATCCAAACAATAAGAACTCAAGGGCTTTACAAGAAAGCACAAGGTGTGGCCAACAAGGTCATCAAACTCACAGTGCAATGCTTATAAGGAATACCAACCAGCAAACAAACTTTAAAGAGGGACAGGGATAAGCAAACCCTAGCCCAAAAATTTCAATGCTCAAGCTTGTATGCAACTGTGTATAAGGGCAACCCACGTACTGTACGCGACTGTCCTAGAGAGAAACCCGCGTACGCAGGCCTCTGTATGCGACTGTATGCAATAGAAACCCGCGTATAGGTGAAAAATTTTCTAATAAAAAGAAAAATTTTCAAGGTCTTCAAACACCACTCTAACCATGAACCAAGATAGGACACCACACACAGAATCAAGGCAAAGACTGGGCAATGGTCAACAAAATAACCCAGAGCAATCTAGGCTCCCTAGTTCTGTTGTTCAGGAATAAACACCCTTGTAACCTAGGGTCTGGGGTTACCAATGTACTTCTAAAACTTGCAGACAATCAGCTTTAAAGTACATATTACGAATAGGAAGAAATGTTGAACTTACCCGATTAACGATGGTTGATCCAAGCTTTCTCTTCTCCCTCTTTGCTTCTCTCCAAAGCTTTTAGGGATGCACCTCCTTCACCTGCAAAGAGAAAATTCTCCAAGTACAATATTATACATGTATATATGACAAGTTAGATGAACAATATATAGAGTTCTTAATAAAAAATATTCATCAAACATGATACATGAAAGAGACTCAACATAAAGTTGGAAGAAGAATTCTCTTTATTAACAATAGTGAATGAGATAAGTGTACAACCCAACGCTCGAGACAAGGACTCCTCTGCAACCAAAGGATTTTGAGTTCTGCTGCTCCAAATACTTCTGAAGATATACCACTAGCATAACTTTGCTCTCCAAGTATGATTGATTAATGCCCTCCCCAAGGCCTCTATTTATACTTTGGGAAATAGGACGGTTTTGAAGGTTGAGGAGGTTGAGACAGTTGAGATAGTTAATGATTAGGGCTCAACAAATCTCCATTAATTGTGTTTTATTATTTTTAATGTTGAATGGATGTGTACGCGACTATTGATACTGGCAACCCGCGTATGACACACGAGTTTCTATAAGGGAAACCCGCGTACATATCTGTACGCGGGTTGCAATGAGAATAGTCACGTACAGTATGCGGGTTGTCAAAGAAGATAGTGGTGCATGTACGTGAGTTGCTATGGAGATAGTCGTGTATGGAAATCAACATATAGAAAGGTAAAATGTCAAGCTGGTTGGATAGTGAATGCATCTCATGTCATGCCCATCTATAGTGTTTAGGAAACCTTCAATCCATAAGTGTCCTTTCGTGTACCAACATATGAAGTGTCGGCACTCGAACGGAGAAGTTCCATTTGGGTTGATAACACTACCCCCTCCACAAGTCATGGTGATCAATGATTGGGTTAAAGGGATAAATATTGATACCTTGGAATATGCAAAGAGAATGATAATGCCAGGGAATCAGTTGCGCTAAAAGCAAAGTGGTATTATGAGTCCCAAAGCCTATGTGTTGAAATATTGTAACTTCAAAGAATATTCTATATGTATCTTTTGTAGTCCCTGATGGTCCTACCGAGAGAACCACCTATATTACTTTGTACCCCGATGCTTCTAATCAAAAGAACTAATAAGAGTCATGAGGTATTCCTCTCTAATTGTAAAGGTGGGTCATTAGCACCCCAGTGTGGTTACTTGAGCCTACATGTGTAACTCGAGCCTACATGTCGAATGAGTTAATTAAAGTGAACGGATGAATATAAATAGAGGTGTAGCACTCCTGATTTGGAGCACACACTCTCACTTGTGTAGCGCATTAGTGGAGAAGAGAAGAGTAGCTGGAGAAGGAGGAGGATCAGGCTTTGATCTCCTTGTTGGTTTTATCTTTTATGTTTTGGGGCATCTATATTGAGGAATCTTTTGCTGGGTTTTTCCCTTTAGGGTTTTCCCAGGATAAATATTTGTGTTCCATTTGTATGGTTGTGGTTGTCTATATTTCAGTGATCCTGTTTATATGCTTTTGTTATGAAATCGAAATTAAATACTAATGATCTAGCTTAGCATATGAAAATTTAACATGGTATCAGAGCCACCCTGAAATAAGACATTGTGCAGCTACAAAATTTAGGTCTTATTAATTTTTGATTCTCTCTCCACAATCTATCAGCAAAAGAAGGCTAGGCTGACTCTCCTTTGAAGGCACATCTTTCTGTCAAAGTGGAATTCAATTCCGAGCATTTTTAGTTTTTCGTGCGGGAAATTAGGGATTCTTGCAGAAGAAGAATTTTTGAGTGATCCCAGTATAGGATTTATATCCTCATAAAAATCGAAGTTTAGAGACCTGGATCAAGATTTTTGGTTGGGTGAAACTCCGAGAAAGTCAAACCGTAGTTTGACCCCGAGCTAGAAAAACCCTAAATACTAAAACTGCTACGTTTTGGTACTTTCGATATATTCCACGATTGGAGAAGGATCAGGTGATAAACATTTCATAGGTCAAAGATAAAATCCTGATGTACACTGTATCCAAAATTCAGCCTCATATTCGCTATATTCTGGGATATATGATCCCTCCAAGTTAGGGTTCCAACCTCTTCCAGAATTCATCCCTAAACAGGACACCTGGGGAGAATTTCTATAGAGTGGGATACAGAGGTCCAAATGGAATAACTGAATATTTAAAAAAAATATCATGGACTATACTTTATGTTTTCCAAATTTCAGAACCAGAAGATGAAACAGTGACACGTGGCATGCTGTACAACTTCACTATTTTGAACAGTCCTGTAATAGGTCACCTTGGGAAAAGGATCATAAATCCCAATTTGTGAAACCAATTCTGATGAAATATATGGTTTTGGATCATGGACATGCGATATTACCTCAGTGAAAAATTTAAGACACATAGGAGTATTAATTTCATAGATATCATAGAAACAGTGACAGGCATTTTTGCAGAAGAAATTGGAAAACTAGGGCTTTCTGTTTCGGGAGATTCCCTCCACTGTTTTCAGAAAAAGAGTACATTGGACAGCTCCATTTGAAGAGACCTATATTTATATCCAATAATATCTGAAATATTCCAAGTTTTTAAAATTAGGGTTTCTTTGACAAACCCTAGATCAGCCAGCTTCGGAAGCAAAACAGACACCTCAAATTGGTAAGATCTAATCTTTTGCTATTTGCATTTGAGGTTCTCAATTCAAAGTGATCTATCACATCATCTTGATGATAAGCTTGGTGAAGTTAATAACTTCCAAGCATGGAAGTATTTGATCTCTCTAAAGAAAATGAATTGGACACCTACATGAGTAGAGAGGTTCTAGTTCTAGAGGGAGATGAGGTTCAAATCCTTACACCAGAAGAACTTGGTCAAGGCCAAGAAGATAATTGTTGATTCAGTCATGGATCAACTTGTACCACAAGTGTCTTCCCTAAATACAACGAAAGATATTTTTAATTCCTTGACCAAGATATTTGAAGGAAAGAACATACATCGGAAGATGACCCTAAGAAACAAATTGAAGAGGTAAAAGAAGAAGTGAAGAATGAAGAAGTGGTGATAGGAACCTTGAATGGACTCCCAGGATCGTGGGATCCATTCATGTGAAGAATGTATGCCAGAATAAAGTGATTACTTTCAGCTCAAATCATAATAGGAGAAGAAGAAGATGGGAGCAATTGAAGATCAAGCTCTCACCATTCAAAGAAGGTCCCTTAAGCGATGAGGAATATGAAGAACTCAATTCTTGAAGAACCTCTTATTCATCTTATCATTTAGATAAGAAATGATGATTTCATGAAAGTAGAAGATGATAAAGTAGAATGATCAAGATGGATTCTACCCATGAAACAAATAAAATATAAGTATTCAATTGTCATTTCATGATATTGTTTTGTTATACATTTGATTATATTTAGGTGATGTTTTATGCATGATAGATTGTTTGCATTAATGATTGTATACTACTAATATGCATGTGATGGGTAAGTAATCTAGAAAGTTGCTGTGAGAAATGGATGAATGTTGTATTGGCTAAACATTTGCATGATGCATAAGAATTTGTTGTTATGCATATGTTTTATGAAATAGTTCTAACCATGCAACTGGTGCATTTTAATTGTAGGAAAGGTCCTTTACAACCTCCTACAAGAAAAGAAGGATGGGAATTGTTCTGAATAACAAGTGATGACAATTCAGTAAACATGAATTTGAGCTCCCAGGGTCAGAGAATCCATGACAAAAGAAAGAGCTTCAGAGAGTAGTAGATCCACCTCGAAGGATAAAGACCGCCATGTGTATGAGAGATAACTCAAGATGAAGAAAAGAATGCTATGAAAGAAGCTATGATCAAAGAATAACAGGTGATCATGGGGAATGATGTATACGATATGATTTCAAGACATAAAGGGAAGTACGTAGTATCTTCCATATGGATCTACAAGAACAAGTGTACAAAGCAAGGTTCGTGATTTGCCTCAGCAAGAATAGACTATGACATGACATACTCTATTCACCAATATATATCAAGCATAGAACCACCTGTACAGAATGAAGAAGGAAGATAATACTCCACTTCAGGGGGAGTGACTATAGAAGATATCTGAGTTCGACACGGTACAACATGATGGACAACTTCCTGATGGATCGAGACTTTACCAAGAGTAAAGTGGGTTCCAACCTTCAAAGTTGAATGTAGAAGACTAGGATATGTTGATGATCTGACAAGATGAACTAATGGAAGATGTTATGATGAAAGAATACTAGAATGATGTTTGGGATATAGTACTCAAACCAGAAAGCAAGAATGTGGTATCTTACAAATGGATTTGCAAGATAAAATATGTTGCTGATAGAAATAAGGAAAGACTTGTGCCTTGAGGTTTCTATAAGAAAGAGGGAATTAGTTCTGAAGAGACACTTACTCCAAGAAGCAAGGTACACTTCCTTCAGAACTATGATGGTAGTTGCTTCCATGATGAAGTAAAGACAAGCCTTCCTTAATGGTATGATTGGGGAAGAGTTTTACATCGAATAGTCACAAGGATTTGAAGTTGAAGACAGATGGACTCATATATGTAAGTTGAAGAAGGCCCTCTATGGCATGAAGCAAGATCCCAGAGCTTGGTATGGAAGGATAGACAGTTTCCTATCAATTATGGGCTTTACCAAGAGTAAAGCTGATCCTAACCTTTATCTCAAGGTTGTAGAAGATGAACCTGTCATCCTGTTATTATATGTGGATGACTTATTCTTGACAGGAAATGAGAAATAGATCATGGAAAGCAAGAAGAAACTAGCAGAAGAATTTGAGATGAAAGACCTTGGGTTAATGCATTATTTCCTAGGTCTGGAAGTATGGAAAATTTCAAAAGGAATCTTTCTCAATCAGGGAAAGTATGAGGTAGAGATATTGAAGAGATTCAATATGTTGGAATGCAAAGCCATGGCTACACCCATGGACTCCAACCTGAAGCTGTTAGCTGATGACTCATCAGAGTTAGTGGATGCGACTCATTACAGACAGATCATTGGGTCATTGATGTACTTAACAAATACCAGACCAAACATTTGTTTTGCTATGAACACCTTAAGTAAATATCTTGTTCAACCAAGACGGGTTCACCTAGTAGCTGCAAAACATGTGATGAGATATCTGAAAGGGACTATAGACCTTGGTCTATACTATGATGGTAGCCATGAGTATAGATTGTATGGCTACACAGATGCAGATTAGGCTGGAAGTATCTTAGATAGAAAAAGCACATCAAGTGGATGTTATAGTATGGGATCTGCTATGATTTCATGGTTTAGCAGAAAGCAGTCTAGTGTTGCTCTAAGCACAACCGAAGTAGAATATATAGCAGCTTGCTCTACTAGTTGTGAAGCCATATGGCTTCGGAAGCTGATGTTAGGATTATTCAACCTACAGTTGGACACTACCGTTATTCTATGTGATAACCAGAGTTGTGATGACAGAGAACCCTGTGTTCCGTCGTAACACATAGAAATCCGGTATTTCTACATACAAGATAAGATGTAGATGATGATGTTTCAGTATTACCATACTAAAGGTATAAATGATGTTTCAGTATTTACACACTGTAGATGTAGATGATGGTGATTCCATATTTCTATACTGAATATAGAGATGATGATGCTTTCAGTATTTCTATACTAAAGATATAAATGATGATGCTTTCAGTATTCACATATTGAAGATACAGATGGTGATAGTTCAGTATTCACATATTGAAGATGTAGATGATGATGGTTTAGATGATGATGTGTTGATGAAGCCTCTATCCTGAGTAAAGTTCGAACACTTTCGAGACAAGCTTGGTGTGGTTCGGAAAGAACTTCCCCGAAAGGGGGAGTAGTGATGTTGCAGTGGGATTGTATCATCCCTGGGCACTTTCCCTAAAGTGATCTAGAGACCTCGGTCTTCAAGAATGAAGAGGGATTGTATCATCCCAGGACATCTGTCCATAATAGATCCAGTGACCTCGGTCCTCGAGAATGTGGTGGGATTGTATCATCCCTGGGCACTTGCCCTAAAGTGATCTGGAGACCTCGATCTTCGAGAATGAAGAGGGATTGTATCATCCCGGGACATCTGTCCATAATAGATCCAGTGACCTTGGTCCTCAAGAATGTGGTAGGATTGCATCATCCTTGGACTTAGTCCTAAAGTGATAGGGACTGGTTCTCCCGTAATCAATCCGGTGGCTTCGTTCCTTGAGAATGTGGTAGGATTGCATCATCCTTGGACATAGTCCTAAAGTGATAGGGACTGATTCTCCCATAATCAATCCGGTGGATTTGGTCCTCGAGAATGTGGTAGGATTGCATCGTCCTTGGAATTAGTCCTAAAGTGATAGGTACTGATTCTACCGTAATCAATCTGGTGGCTTTAGTCCTCGAGAATGTTGTAGGATTGCATCGTCCTTGGACTTAGTCCTAAAGTGATAGGGACTGATTCTCCCGTAATCAATACAATAACTTTGGTTGTCAAGAATGTGGTGGGATTGCATCATCCCTGGACTTTAAGTCCAAAAGTGATCCAAAGACCTTTTTGTCTTTGAGTTGTGGATTGCAGGTTGTAGCTGATGATGATGATGCCGTACTGATCGAAAGATCAGAGTATGATGATGTACTGATCAAAATATCAGAGTATGATGATTATGATGTATTGATCAAAAGATCAGAGTATGATGATGATGACGTACTGATCAAAATATCAGAGTATGATGATGATGTTTCTGATCGAAAGATCAGAGTATGATGATGATGTTTCTGATCGAAAGATCAAAGTGTGATGATGATGATTTTGATCGAAAGATCAAAGTATGATGATGATGATGTTGCTGCTGATCGAAAGCTCAAAGTGTTGATGATGATATTGCTGATCGAAAGGTCAAAGTGCTGAAGATGTTGTTGCTGATCAAAAGGTCAAGATGCTGAATATGTTGCTGATCGAAAGGTCAAAATGCTGAAGATGTTGTTGCTGATCGAAAAGTCAAAATGCTGAAGATGTCGCTGATCGAAAGGTCAGAATGTTGAAGATGTTGTTGCTGATCGAATAGTAAAAGTGATGAAGATGTTGCTGATCGAAAGGTCAAAGTGCTGAAGATGTCGTTGCTAATTGAAAGATCAAAATGCTGAAAATGTTGCTGATCGAAAAGTCAAAGTGCTGAAGATGTTGCTGATCAAAAGGTCAAAGTGCTGAAGATGTCATTGCTGACTGAAAGATCAAAATGATGAAGATGTTGCTGATTGAAGCAGTCAAAGTATTAATGATGATGAAGACTGAAGATTGAAGATGAATACTACATGATGTTGAAAAGCTTCCAATGATTTATAGATGTGTTGCCCTGATGATGTTGATGATGTTCTCTCTCATTATTGTTGTTATTGATGTTGATGTAGAATACTCTTCTCATTAAGGGGGAGTGTTGAAATATTGTAACTTCGAAGAATATTCTATATGTATCTTTTGTGGTCCCCGATAGTCGTACTGGGAGAACCACCTATATTACTTTGTACTCTGATGCTTCTAATTGGAAGAACTAATAAGAGTCATGAGGTAGTCCCCTCTAATTGTAAAGGTGGGTCATTAGCACCCCAGTGTGGTTACTTGAGCCTACATGTGTAAATCGAGCCTACATGATTTAACTCGAGCCTACATGTCAGATGAGTTAATTAAAGTGAATGGATGAATAAAAATAGAGGTGTAGCGCTCCTCATTTGGAGCACACACTCTCACTTGTGTAGCGCATTAGTGGAGAAGAGAAGAGTAGCTGGAGAAGGAGGAGGATTAGGCTTTGATCTCCTTGTTGGTTTTATCTTTTATATTTTGGGGCATCTATATTGAGGAAGCTTTGTTTGGGTTTTTCCCAGGATAAATCTTTGTGTTCCTTTTGTATGGTTGTGCTTGTCTATCTTTCAGTGATACTATTTATATGCTTTTGTTATGAAATCAAATTTAAATACTAATGATCTAGCTTAGCATATGAAAATTTAACATATGAACCCCATTCAGGATGATAGCTGTGATGCTGAACATAATTTTTGGCCGAGCAAATGGTACCATGTAAAAATCGAATTAGGTTCCTCTAATATATTATATAGCCTTTGAGGGCATAATTTTCAACTGGGAAGACATCATATGAAACAACCTGTCATCCTGCGTAGCAGCCACACAGGGAGGTATAACCCAGAATAGGTCTAAATTTTATATGGAATATTACCTTATCAACTGCATCTTTTGCAGACACCCTTTTTCTAATCTTGGGTGCATTTGGACCCATACTACGTCTCTGGTTTATGTTGCTTATCAAATTCTTTTGTCCCATAAGTATGCTATCTTTTATCAACTCATTTGTGAAGAATTTTTGATGTCTCTGTATGAGTTAATTTTCTTAAAATAACCAAATTTTCTATTCGACAATGCCATGGAGGTTATAGGCGAGTATGGATATTACGTTTTATCGTAGGAAGGCACGTACCTCCGAATGTATGGATGCTCTAGAGCTCCATCTCTACTACCAAAGTACACCATG
>LPNX010936389.1:110332-156969 GCA_001517045.1 Pseudotsuga menziesii | reverse complement strand
AAAAACCCCCCCCCCCCCCCCCTGCCTTTCTGCATCGGTGGATACAAATTATCCAAGGTGAAGGGAGCTAAGGATTTTGTGAAAGAATTTGAAGCTTTTCATTTTGGAGAGAAACGTTTTTAGATAAACGATAGCAGAGGAAAGGCCACAGAACACTGTGTGGGTGTCAAAATACATTTTGAATACTCATATTTCTTTAACAGGGATGAATAGGTATTTAGAAGATCCAAAAATATGACTAATTTAGGTAAGTTCTTTTCAAATAAGAGTGGTGTTAGCGAAAGCAAAGACGACAACACTACTGTGGAAATTAAGCTGCAAACACAGAAGGAAGAATCTCTAAGGTTGAAGAAGGAAGAGGATGAAAATAAATAGAGAGAGGAATTAGAGAGAAGACAAGTGGAAAAATCCCATAAGTAGAAAGAAGAAGAAATATTAAAGAAAGAAGCAGAGGAAAGAGCACAAAAAGAATCCGAAGAGGTGGCAGAAGAAGTAACAAGAAAATAAGTGGAGGATAGGATCAGGGATTATTTGGATCAAGAGGAAACCCAAAATGACCCCGTGGACCCATAATCTCTTGCTTCATTAATTGGAATAATCACAGGAGGCCACATTCATTTTGTAGAGATCAGGATTACTCCATTTACTATGTCTAATAAACACATGGTGGCTCACCTAGACACCATCATTTTTGATAAATCTAGAAATACCATCACATAGAGGTCTAAGAAGCGGTTAAAGATGGGAAATAAGTCTGATGTGGTCACAGTCAATGATGACACCATAATTTAGGGTACTCACAAAGATCCCAAATTCACGACCTCAGTGAATATAGCAGCTGAACATGCCAGTGTTGATAATGCGGATCGATTGATGAAAGAGGTGGAGCGTAACAAGGAGAAAATGTTTAAATTGAAGGATATCTTGGTGAAAATATGAGGATAGGGCATATATTTAAAAAGGAAATATGATTCCATCATATCCGAAAAGGAATAACTCCTAGGAGATTAACAAATTTTGGAAATAGAGAAAGAGGAACTGAATGTGCAATTGGTAATCATGGAAGGAGAGAGAAATGATTTTGAAGAAAAAATATCTCAGTTGGAGTCCAAAGAGTCCATGGAAAGCCAACAAGTAGAATAATTGAAAACCCGAATAGAAGAATTGGTGAAATATGCTGGAATATTTGTAGGACATGCTGCACGAAGATATACAATACATTCAAAAAATATAATCCTTCAACAAGGAATATCTCAACACTTGGGTTGGGTAGGATTCTATTAACATTTACATTTTAAAATACATGTGTAATTCCTCCACAAAAAAGGTGACATGTGTAGAGACATAGCTGGCGATGCATGAAGTGACCATGCAAGTACTAGAGCCAATAAAATACAAGACTATTGAAAAAGAGACTAACACATGGGGAGAATATGTTTCCATCTTGGCAGGGTCCACTTGAAAGTTTTGTCTTTTATCTATTTTGGCATTTTCCTAATGTACTTATTTAGCACTAGAATATGACTTTTGGAATCCCAAGGGTTAGGGTAATCAAAGAGTCACTAGATGACGTATTGTAATTATAATATAAATAGAGGTAGAGAGTAGAGTAAGAGGGATTTTTATAACACAAAGAAGGGCTGGACTATTTTGTAAGAGAACTCATTTTATGCTAATAAAGAAGGACCTATTTTTCTAGGAAAGGATTGCATGGTAATTTTCTAGGGATGTGTGGAATTTGACAATGTGGAATTACTTCTTCTTATTTCCATATAACTGTGAGATCGTTCTAACTTATTTGAATTACTTCTTTGGTTATGAATGATTTTTCTTTGTATCTAAATATCTGCACATGAAATGAGTAATTAATGTACTATTATATCATATCTTTCTTTGATAATATTTCTGTTGTGAATATGCATATGAAATTGAAACAACTATATGTGAGATTAGTATGAATAATTACAGTACATTGCTCTAAATTTTAAATCTGCTCCCTATGGGGATAGAATAGACTAGAATATAATAGACTTGTTTAGATTTATATTTAAAGAAGTAATTGATTAGACAAGAGTGGTAAGACGAGAGTTAAGAACCTATGCATCACGTGTGAGGCTTCTTCTTATCGATCACATGCATTTATATTAGGACTTTTCATTTCATCATTTAATCATAGAAAACAACATAAACGGTGAATTAAGACGTAACCAATAAAAAATTTAAAACACTTTAAATATACAGTAGCCAGGTCGTTAACCAGACGGATTCCCCATACCAAATGTGGATGATCTAATTGGGATCGATTACCATGGAAAATCCCTACTGTTGGTACCTGGGAATTTTCTAGGCATCAACAACTCCAATGATCAATCTTTGTCTGCTGGAGGAAACAAGGATACGATTAAAAAAGGAAAACAAAAGAAAGATAAGACCAAGTTTGATCCTCCTAATTAGAAGGAGTAGTCAGATGAGCCCTCGTGTTCAAGGAGAGACAAGAAAAAGGGAAAAGAGACAACAAAATGGTCTTACTGTATGAAAGGATTTCATCCAAAAAGCTCATGTATGAAGAGAACAATTGATCAAATGGCCTTTATCTTGGAGAAAAACAACATCACTCTTCCATCTGACATAAGGAATACTAACTATGGAGAAAATACTTAAGATCATGATGAGATATGCCATGCAATGAAGGCTAGTTGTTCAAAAACACATGATTTCCTCATTGATTCAGGAGCTTCCAATCACGTGGTTTTATCTAGAGAATCATTCTCTTCATTACAAGCTACTGATGATATGATCATTCACATGGGTGATGTCACTCAAATTTGAGATGAAGGAAAGGGTTATATCAAGTTAAAACATGGAAAGTTCAATGATGTACTCTATGTTCCCTCCTTAGCTGCATTTTTTTATTTGCATATCAGATGACACACACTGACCCACCAAAGTGAGTGGTATTTGGTCTTGAGTCAGTGGAGATCTCATATATCTCAACCGAGAATATACTCCTTATAGCGAATGGTGTTGCAAACCATGCCTCCAAGGCATATGAATTCTCACACTTTCTGCCATACTAAGATCTAGTCCAATCTTAGCTTCCATTTGAAAGGGAAGGTAAAACCATTATATATACTCCTTTTGGATATGATAATGTTTCCATTGGTGTTTCAGGTTCTGAATCTGAAGCATATTACTCAGTTGAATCAGTTTATGAAATTTAAGATGAAGTTCATAGTGATCCAGATCCAAATCCAGTCCCTACTCCCAATCCTAGGCCCAAATAGGCACAAAAGGTTATTGGGGAGGTTGGGAAGATGATTGGAGATCCATCCGACATGATGAGGACAAGAAATCAGTTTCAGAAAGAGAACCTTGCACTATGGAAAACAAGTTCACTTCGTTCAGAGAGGTGCAACAAACTCCCAGTGAGATGCTACATGATGGTAAGGACTAATCAACTACACTGCTCACAGAATAACATAGTGGATCATGCCACTCTTCCTCCAAGAAGAGACAAGGGAAACATTCCTTCTTATATGTATCATAATATTGGAAGAATATGGAAAATTTTACATGCACGACACCAGGATACCAGTGCACACAAGAACAAGCATGCTGCTCCACTACACCACATAAATGTAGGTTGCAACAATATTTTCTCAAGATTCTTATTCAAGAATAAATTTTCTCTTGATATGAAATCTTGATCCTGATTCTATCTGCTTATTTTTAGGTGGGTATTTTTCCCATGAGGTTTTTCCCCATTTATTTGGTTGTATTAAGCATTTATTATTATTATTTTTTTCATTTAGGTTGTATGGGTGACCATTGGTCTTAGTTTCCAGGGCCCAAGTTATCCAAAGTCAGGATTAAAAGGGGGTGTTGGGATAAATAATCCTCCCTTTGGATAAATCAACCTCATTTACCACTTATCCTACGTATTTGACTCAAACATGTGCTTACGTCATCAACATCTCATCAACTTAAGTGATATGGACCTCCTCCTTCAATCGGGGAGCCTAACTGAGACTCCTCCTTCACTCAGGGAACAAATCTAGGTTGATCTACATGACGAAAGTGTCCCTCTCACTCAACAAGAAGCTATTTCACCTAATTTCAGTTAACATAAGTGTTAAAGGCATCTTTCTCTTGATTTCACCTAATTTAGTGCTAAATTTAGTTAAACTGGAGTGTTAAAGGTGCCCTCACCTAATTTGGTGACTCACTTTAGTGTATCTCAGCTAACTGAAGTCTGATAGGCACCTCTTCCTACTTGTTGGCATGCAATTGAGCTATAATTTAGTTAGAGTCAATTATGTTGTAGTTTAGTGGTTAACTGATGTGTAGAGTGGTGATTAACTGAAAAGTAAGCCACTCTCATGCATTCAATTCAAATTACCTATTTAGGATTCAAATTGCTTGGCTATTAATGCCATTATAACATATTGTAAATTATCTTCTGATTAATGATTAAGAAATACAAAGATTCAACCCTTTTTCAATGTTTCTAGCATTCATTGATTAAATTGATCTGTATCAATCAGTAGTAACTTTTGTCTTGATTCTAAGATTGTTGTGACTTAATTTTATACCTCCAAGTATCCATAAACATTCATTGTAGAAATTAAAATCATATGTACATATGGGCTCTACAGTGATTATTATCCCTCTACAATGACTTAGTAAGTTGGCTTATTAAAGAATGTGTTATTTTGGTATTAATTAACACAAACATAGTAAGGAAAAATTTTCTATCTAATTTTCCTCATGAGTTGAATATAAGATGAAGATTCAAGAGACTCATTGTTTGTGCAATAATGGAGGTTAAATCATGGGTTTTGGAAATATATATCCAAGAAATAAATGATGTGTTTTTCTAGATATTTGTGACTATGATTTGAACCGTGTGTAATTGGTTTTCACTAGTTTGGTAGAAACCAACATTACTGCTATAGCGTTTTTTAAATACACAGAAATTGTCACTATAGCAACGGAAAAAACTTGGTCTTTTCTTTCTTGGGAAACAATATTCCATGTCTATAGAGATGATCATCCATCACTTGTATAGGAAATAAATCTATATGTGCATGACTATCTATTTCTCTAGGGATGATTGGTTGTTGCTGCAACAATGCTAGTATGTCACTATAGCAACAAAGGAATGTTGATATAACAAAAAACTAATGTTTCCATAGCAACAAATGAACGCAGCTATAACAACAAATAGAGGTTTTTTAAGAAGTGTCCACTCACAACATGTGTCATCTCTTTCCTATCTCCATATCGACTCAATGTTCGAAGTGTGGCTACAATGACGAGAATTTTTCCAAAAAAGTTTGGGCTCATGTTCATCTCTATAGATACACAAAATTATTTCTATAGTGATGATTTTCCATGGAAAAAATGTTCACATATACTAGTTATGGATAAAAAATCAAAACAGAGGTAAGGAATCTACTTTAAAACCTATGATTTCAGGAAGTAGTGAAAGTGTGTAACTACATATGTGTTTGAATAACAGAAATAGCTCCATGTAATATATAACCTTGAAAATTTTAATTCCAGTGTAAAATAAGCAAAAAAAATTAGTTGAATGGACTTGACTGAATAAAATTAAGAAGACGAAGATTCCACAAGCCATTACTAGTAAGGTTTCCTATAATTACTAATTCACCCCTTGGGAGAACATACACACACTAACAAAATTCAAGTCTACCTAATTATTGAACCTATTGTAGGGACCCTTTAGGCCCTCATAATTCCATCATATATTAACTAGATGCAATTATCTCATATAGTTAAACCCTTAACTGAGAGCAGTTGGAGCAGGTATAATTGCTCCAAACTCTCCATATTTGTATAGATATACCATTAATAATTAATGAAAATTAGTTGATTACTTGACCCAAATGTGCATTCTTGTTAATGGTTCACTATGTGTAGGTTATTCTCTGCTTGAATGCATGTGATTCATTTGAATCTAACATTGGTGTTGTTGCCTCTGTTGTCCAGTATAGGTGACATTAGCAACGTATGGAGGTGTTATAGACCTGGAAGAGAACGAGTGATCTAAAGAAGATTGCAAGAAATATTAAAAGACTACTTGTGTGCTGCATAGTGTCACCTCCATTCTCATACAAAGATAATATATCATTATGTTTGTTGATTTTTTTAGTTATTTCCACTCAGATTTTGGAAGAAGTTGATATAGTATAAATTATTGAGGAAGTGGAGTTGATTGAAACAAGCGACTGATAAGAGAATCAAATACATTATAAGTGGATTACTAATAAATAAATGGTGATTATCCTATCTGATTTGATGTTTTTGGTAATCACCAATAAATATTTCTATTATATGAATTATTCTTGTTGGAGTTATGATGGCCAACCAGTTTTTAGACAAGTTCTTTAGTGATCCTTATGCATATATTAGTATTAGAGTCAAATGTATAGATTATTAACTCATGGAAATGTTGATTAAATATTTAGTAGTTGAATTAGAAGTCAACCAATGACTAGTGCATGCCAAACTTTCCCTTTGACTAGCAATTACCCTCAATCTTGTTGACTTGCTTGCTTGGAAAAAATATGGAGTGGAATGGTTTAGAGTAGTTCTCATGGATTCTATGCCCTATTTCTTCTTGTTTTTTTAGAATCCATCCATGTGGTTATATTGTGTCCTCCCATCGAGTCATCCAACATTGAAATGCAGTCATTGGAATCAGCTTTGTTGACCATAATTTATTCATCAATTGATGTAGTATGTCTAGTCGAGTGACCCATTGTTCAACATGATTCTTCTTAGAATTTTATTATTATGTTCACTAATGTTCCATCAACCAGAGCATATCAATCAGAGAATATTGATGGACATGTGGAATATATTGGAGCAATATCTTGTATTCTTTCCCTCCCGCTGACCAAGAAGTTATTTCCGAGCTGGGAATTCCCACCAGTTGTACTAGTAAAGGGAATATTTGACATTTATAACTATATTTAAACCACCAAATCTCATATCCTTCCTAGACAATCGACTTATGACCCGCACGTTTCTGCCCAAATTTGTATTGTATCGCAAATCGACACTTCATTGTCTATAATGACACTTTGTAAAGTTATTACCTCTCACCCAAAATAATATATGGATGTAATAGCATTATTTGGGTTCTTATAAGTACTATATTATCATATTTAATTATTTCTCATCAATTAGGGAAATTTGGACCATAGTTGGAGCCCCAAAACCCCCTAAAAAAGCCCTAAAAAATGGAAAATTTTCCCAAAAATGTAGTTTTCACATGGTCCAATAGCATTTTCCCCTTGAAAACACATGTTTCTAGTGCTATAAGGGTTCTTGGAATGATATTTTCCCCCTTTCCACCATCGTGTACCAAAAAAATGCCAAAAAATATAATAAATCTTGAATTTTGGAGTAGTTTTGGTGGTTTTCACAACTTCCTCATTGGTTACAACTATTTTCTCTTGATGGTAACCATATACTCCCTATTTAGAATTAAGAGAGATGAGCCATGTGAGGGATCCTTTTGGATAAGTAGGGTTATGCTGGAGAAATTTTGCCTCCATCGCTTATTGCTTTGTGCATATGATTTCCTATCCCTAACAAATATCGAAGTTGATTGGGTGTGTAGGAGAAGAGAAGCAAGGAGACTTGGAGTCAAGGTATTGAGAGGTTATTGAAGATAAATCATGTATATTTTTACTTGTTTCCATTCTTTAATGAGAAATTGACATCTTTCCCTTCCTTAAAAGTTGTGTACATTCATGTCTGAAACTTGATTATGTGTTGATGTTCATTTGATTAGATTCTTTATATCTATGTTTTATATGAAATTCAACATTATGTTTGTATCCAAATGTTTTGAGGAATTTATTGGAGTGGTTTGTCATTTTCTTGGGCTGAATATCAGGAGCATAACTCAAGGTTTCAAAGAAATCTAGGACCAACCTCTGTAAAAAGGTTCCTATAGTCCTCTTCCCTAAACCCTAGTTGTTTTTTGCTTTGATCCTTTGTAAATCAAGAGTCTTTATGTTTGTAATTAACTTCTAGATTTCATATTATTCAAACCTAGTATGTTGGATATCATTTATATGTGGTGATAAGAGACAGTAGTGCATCGACCAACAAAGTCTCATCGACCAGTGCACTAGCCCATCGACTAAATCAATATGGACACTTTCTTACTCTACTTGTCAATTAGAAATATGACCTATTGATGCTACTTATTATTGATTACTATCAAAGAGGCTAGTTGACCAATGGGGAATAACAACTAATTTTAAAGAGTGTTGTCTTTTTTGAATTTTGGTGAGCTCAATTTTTGTCGATACATCTTGTTTGAAGAGTTAGAGTACAGTGTAGTTGATATATTATTTCACATTATGAAGATTATTTTTGGCATGGATATTTGGTTAAAATGGTGGTCATGTTACTCTTGGGTCAATTTATACTATATGTACTTTGAGGGATAAAATTCTTGAGTCAATTCAATAATCTCAAAAAAGGGATCCATGAAGATATAGTCGATTTGAATCTCAATTTTGATTAATGAAACTTAAGTTAGATGATAATTAGTGGTCGATGTTGCTTTTGTATTATCGTTGGGTGAAAAATTATTTATTTTTTAAGTCAATCAAACATATGCCATCAAAATGTATTCCTTGGTTGATGGTAATACTATGGTTGATATTTACTTTTGGTTAAAGATTGTAAAATATGGTTGATGTCCATCAAAAGCATGTAATCAAGTTGATTTATTCACTATGCCGACATGAATCTACTTTGAATTTTTGAAGTCAAGAGGGGATGAAACATGTGTCCTTGTGGCAGGTGACCCCCCCTCTGCCATTGTAAATGAAGTTGGTCTCCAGATGACTCTTGTCAGTTGAGTGGAGTCTAGTTAATTAGTAGTTGGCCATGACATGCACATGAGAAGGAAACCCAATGAATCTTGTAGGGAATTTAAACCCTCATGGAAAAATAAGACATTAAAGGAATTCAAGAAAAAAACATCTTATAACACATAGAAAAAAATATTAATGCTTGTATGATCATGAAAAGAACAATAAAATGTGTGCCCCTAGCATGGAATTCAATAGTAGCTCTTGAGTTGTGACCTCAAAAGTTGAAGGTAGAGAAATGGTATAGAAATAATACCCAAAAGACCTAACAATTCTAAGCCAATGGAGTGGAATTCCAGATAGATGATTAAAAGGTGTGAATTTAACCAAATAATACCAAATTGAATATGGATGATAAAGAATCACAAGTTAGGGCTATTTCTACATACTTGTTATCTTCAAGATGAAGAAGAGTTTTGGGGTGGGGGAGATGTTGGAGGGACCCTTTGAGCCCTCATAATTTCATCATTTATTAATTAGATGTAATTATCTCATATAGTTAAAACCCTAAATGAGAGCAGTTGGAGTGGGTATAACCTATACAACCTCTCCGTATTTGTATAAATATACCATTAATGTGAATGTAATTAAGTGGTTGAGTAATTGACCCAAATGCATGTTCTTCTTGATGGTTCACTGTGTGTAGTTTATTCTACTCTTGAATTCATGTAAGTCATTTGAATATAATAGAACCCTTAAGGAAAAAAATACTCATTTACAAATACATTAATGGTTTTTTTCCTAATCCTTGCATGGATAGGGTATGTCCTTTCCTCAGGGATATATATGTAAAATTAATTTTTTTGTTTTTAATTAGAGATTATTTCAAACTCTATTAATAGGCAATATGTATAGAGTCAATACAAAAAATGGGATGTCTAAGAAGTAACCACAAGAAAGTAAAAAACTAGGGCTAGTTAACACCACAATACCCCATTATGTAATGAATTCTAAAAGTATAGTAAAAAAATAATATGGGACTTTCTTAAGCTAAAAAACGTTATCTAGTCCTTATTACAAGCATAAACAAGGGAACACGCATGCACATGATATATTTCAAAACACCCCATAATGCAACAAACCTCATCAGCATACTTGAAAAATAATATAGGGGAGGCTTGATTAATACCACCTCCTCTCACTTTAGGCTATCTCTTCTTTAGCTCGAGGGATGCAACCCTATTAAAGATGTAATATATTCTTCTAAAGTGAGTAGGAGAAATAGTAGACTAGTGTCATCTTAGTTAGGGTGATATAGTTAAGGTACACATTTTTGAGGGTTCGAAAATATGAATAAACAAAGTGTGACTATTGTTATAAACATGCTATAATCAACCCAATGAAATGATTTTAGTATGTAGAAATTTGATGGAGGTCCCTTCCCAAGTCATGCCTCACAAAATAGAAAAAACAACAAGGAAACTTATCATGATATAAATACTAAAACAACCTTCAATAAGATAAAAAATGACATGATCATGAACTTGTATTATTCAATGATAAATAAAAAAGGAAATGGAAGGTTTCGCCTAAGAATTGGCCCTTCTTTAGGATTAAAGGTAACCATTCAAAAAAACACCCTTATAACATAGTTATGAACATAGTTTTAACAACCAAATTCAACCATGAAATGAAAAGAGTATGAACCTTGTCAGAAAATGACCTTAACTTTCCATGCCATAGATAGATATTCAAACCATCCCTTGGAATTTACTATCAATTATTTCACACCCTTAGCCCATGGTAATACTCCTTTTATATTTTTCTAATTTAAATAAATCTGAATGACATATCTCTAGTAGCTTATGTATCTTGATATTAATATTTTTATACATTGGTAAGGATATAATCTTCTTTAGGGAATTTTATAACTCTTTAGGGTTAGAAATTTCTCAATAAATATTAAAAAAAAAGAAAATATCAAACACATTTAAATTAGTTATTATTACCATGTGGCTTCCTCCTCATGAGGGAAATCCCCTAAAATATGAAGTTTTAACCTTGTCTTAGGGTTTTTTATGCCACTTGTCTCCTCCATTGTAGCACTCTTAAAAAAGTTATGTCCAATAATGTCTTCTCCCAAAATATCTAGAAAAGTCCAATAATAGTGAATAATTTTTGTTCTATGTGCATGTGACCTTTGACTATATTTTATACCATGAGATCCTTTCAATATGATGGCCACTCCTCCTAGAAATCATATTTGATAATGTGAGAATGGTTCTAAATGACATTTTTTCTCATTTCGTGAAGGGTGATCCTCTTCATTTCTTTGTACATGATGTCAAAAGGTTCACTATATGATGTGTCATGCCTCCAATATGTAGCTCTGAATCATGTAATGTGAGATGACCACAAGTGGTGAAAAATACCTCCACATATGTAGGTTTTCCTCAAGGAGCATGAAATGCATCAAAAGGCACCCTTGAATGGACAAGCATGCATCAAAATATGTAGAAGATCCCCTCCATAATTATCCTTTGCCTTAACACTCAAGTATTCATGCCTTATTAGGGGTAACACAAAGTTTTCATTTTGTACAAGATCATGCTATTTAGAGGTTTTCGGTCATCTTGATTGATACCATTGTCATTCTTTATGCCTCATATATATTAGAATTTTAAAATTTATGGAAGCTTAAGTTAGGAAGAGCTCATTTTGAGTAAATTTAGGGCCTTAGGTTCTTGTATTAAGGGTTGTTTTAAGTCATTGATGTGTTCCCAATATTTATTTCCTTACAATATTTTATCAATAGTCAAAGGTTTTAGGATTCTCAACATATCACAGTAAATATTTCTCTTCAATATATTTAATGTTTAGAGTCGATTTGATGCCAGATAAATCAATAGATTACCATATTTTAAATGGACACTCAGTCCTACATTTTCACCATAAAAATCAACTTAGATTTCTAGCATATTTAGAGACCCTTTTCAATTGACCATGACACACATTTTAAGGATCATCCACAACATATTTGGAGAATTTTTTTCATCTCTTCTAGACAACATTAGGGGGAGGTTTTCAAGGAAAATTTTGAACAAAAATAAGGAATTTATCATCGTGGAAAGTGCCATATAGTGGAGATGATGCAACAATTCTCTTATTATATTATTAGACCTATCACGTGGTAGAATTTTGTAATATTCCAAAGTGATATTTTGCGCTATTGTATCGACTTGTTGAGATATTTGTTACTTTTTCAAAGTTTCTTGTTTAAAACTTATAAAATAGATTTGATTATATTTGGATCTAGTGCATGAAGCCCAGAAATAGTAAAACTAATATCTATAATGAAATAAACATCAAATACAGTGTAGGAACATAACAATAACCATAGCTTGAATATTTGAACATAATGGAAGATACATGCATGTCATGTACTAATGCTAGGTAAAAAAATGTGTTGCACCTCTAAATCAATTCATCCATGCTAAGAACAAAATCCGCATTCTTCTTTAAATATATCGTAATTGTTATGCCAAGGTGAAATGGAATCCCATAATGAACACGTAAGGTCATAGTGGAATTACGAAGAGTTTGGATGGGATATGAAGATCATATGGTAAACCTTTGACAAGATACAAGTTTTTCTCTTTATGTATAAGTTTCCCATGTAAAGCTATGCCCTCTTCTTTGTATAAATCTAAAAAATGGGATCCAAAAAGACGGACATATGACCAATATGTTGTAGGATGGTCAATAATAATTTTCTAGAAGGGTTTGGATGGATACTTGACCTTCAGAGTGATAATTCTCTAGATAATTCCACCACTTACAGTGGAGACCCCACCTCCACCCCGAAGGTGAAGAGTAAACATGAGTGGTTCCTTTGAATCAACTGGTATAAGTGAAAGTCCATGAGAACCTGAACTTAAATATATTCAACCTGATATTCTCTCAGTAGAACTTGAGGACTTGCAAGATGAATATTTTGCGAGAAATTTTAACCCACCCCTCACTGATTTAGAATATTCGGTCCTTGTACAAGTAATTTCGTTCAATCAACTTGAGATTGGTACCCCTATAGGATTTTCAATGGAAAATATAGGAGAAGGATTAGGGGATATTTACTCCCCTGCTTGAGCTATTTTATTTGTTGGAGTGTCTCCTCCACATGTGAGTACTTAAATATCTAACACACACGCTCCACTAGTAGTGTCATTAAAATTTACTTGTTCAACCCCTGTTTCATTGAGTACTATAGTGGTTAGTCGTCCAGTATCCATGAATACTACTACTGGGTCGTCTAATGTGGTGGTCACTGGTATACCCAGTGTACCTTTTACATCCTCCCCTTTATTTCAAAATTCTCAAAACAAACTTAATATGTCTTCCTCATTTGTTCAAGGGTATCCTTGGTATGGAGGGAATATCCCTCAATCCTCACCATTTGAGGGCCTCGTGCCTACTTACTTGGTTGTATCTTCGAGAATTTAGAGTCCCTTTTCAGGATTCAACTTTCAAACTACAGGCCAAACTTTGATTGCACCATTTGGGAGCTCCTATTTTCACTATTTGGTGGAAGAAACACCGCTCCTATGTCTACGACACATGTTTCGGTCAAAAATAGCCAAACCCATTATAACACACCCCAATTTAGTAACCCCTTATATTTTAGGTCGAATTTGTTCCAAAACATTGTCACTTCACATCCGGCGGTTGGAATCAACCCCAACCAACCTTATAGGAAATTTGGTGCATGAACTTCTTCTCACCAAACTCCTCATAATCAAGTTCCAGCTAGGCCATGTTTCCCATTCCTAGAAACTTTAAACTTGCCAGATATCTTAAAATTGATGAATGAACCCATGTGTCATGACCCAACCTAGCCATCGTTTCTGATCAAATTACCTTTAGACATTCCCAGGTTTGAAGTAAAAACTGGAGAGTATCCTCGCGACCATGTCACTACCTTTCATCTATGGTGCTACTCTAATTCATTCATTAGAGGAAATTTCAATTTAAAATAGGCCTTCCAAAAATAATACAAATTCCATGTCATCATGTATTAGCCAATCAAAATGTTTCAAAATTAAAAAGGGAGCACCTTTTAAACAAATTTTTAATATAAATTTGGGGATAGGTATCATTAAAAAAACTACTTTTTTTGTTCGTATTTTCGACATATATCCCTGTGTGTTTACTCAAATTTCAATCAAGAGAGCTCGTTGGATGCGGAATTATATTATGCATCCAACGAGTACCCACTCGACATACCTTTGACGGGCCCCGCTACCCCCAAAAAAAGAAATACTTGAAAACACGTGATGATGACATCATCATCACGTGTTTTCAAGTATTTCTTGTAGTTGGGGTAGCGGGGCCCATCAAAGGTATGCCGATTGGGTACTCATTGGATGTGGAATTCAATTCCACATCCAACGAGCTCTCCCAATTGAAATTTTACTAAAAACACAGGGAGATATGTCAAAAATATGAACAAAAAAGTAGTTTTTTATTTTCTTCCTCCAAAATTAATAAATATTATTTTATTATTTTAACTATTATTTTATTAATTTTCCTTATGAGGCCCATTTTGAGTTGAAATTTCCTCTAATGGAACAACTATTTGATTAAGCTATGAATTTTTCAAAGAACCTTAACTACTATAGTGGCTAAATGGTACATTGAACTTCCATATTTCACTTACGATAGTTTCCTCTATTTAGCGACAATATTTGTCAACCAATTCCAAATTCCTGTCTAGTATGATGCCGATACAGAACTTTTGTCGACCTTTAGCCAAAATAAGACTATCCATATTTGTGACCATATTAAGGAGTGGTGAAGGCAGAAGAGGCTGATTAAATTTGACATTCCTCCTGAGTTTATATTAGAATGGTTTTTGAAATATTTATTACCATATATTTTAAAATACGTTTCTACTTTGGGGCTAACAACTGAAGAATAAATCATTTTAAGATCCAACAAATCAATTTGATTTATGCTCAGTATAATATTCTTTATGAAAGTATACCTGATGCATCGAGGTTGAACATTGACTTTGTGAAATATTAGTCCGACGGATCAGATGCCGATGGAATTGTGGGTTTAGTTAAATCACCTACTTTGGAATCCTTAGAGAAAAAAATACATGAGTTATCTGTGAAGCAATCCGTAGTAGTGGTAGCTAATGCTGCCACTCCGTCCCCTTAATTTTTTTTTTTTTTACAATGCACAATCTAATCAAAAGGGTACTTAGTATCCCACTCGGAAGAAAAACAAAGGAAACAAGGGAGAGGGAAATAAAAATAAACCTAAACCCATGAAAAATGTTGAGGTGGGAGAAAAAATAAAATAAGAAAGTTAAATTCCCATGCAAGATTGTCCAGGAAGATAACCTAACCTATCAATGCCCCCTCATGGAGCAAGCTCAAAAGTTGTTAAAGAGACAAATTGTCGTTCTTAAGGATCCATTCCTACAGGGAAAAAATGGAACTTTTAGCGACCCTAAGATTGTCGGGGGAACCCATAGTGCTTCCCCTATTGATTAGTCATACATTAATATGGTCCTATCTCATACATTGCCGCAAACCATAGAAAAAAACAATGAGTCTCAAAAGGACAAACACACTGTCAAAACACAAACGCCACTTTCCATTAAGAAATCGATCGAACTTATGCCTAAGGTACTGAAAGGTATATTCAAGAGGAGTCACACAATCCTAATTTACAAGCCACTCCCAACTATTCCATTATGGAATATATATCCCAAAATCCTTGTGCTATGTCCTCCTTGGAAGTGTTACAAAGTTTCCCCTCGCAACAAAATGCACTTATAGCTACTATCGATAGTATGGATTCTCCAGGTTTCGTGGCTACATTTGAATTTTCTAATTTCATACCTCTCTTACCTTACCATTTCGCTTTCCAAATAGAAGTAGTCTATGGAGAAAAAACCATTGGATGAACAACTATATATGAATGTGCATCTAGGTGTGTGATGTTCATATCAGGTTGGAAAGATCTGGGATCTACTGAGCTGGTCTTGTCTAACACCTTGTTGAACACTTTTGATGGAAGGTCTTTCCATCCACATGGTATCCTTTCTTCTTTTGATATAGAATTGGCAAGGAAAGTGGTTTCAGTTGAAGTTGAGGTAGTGGACACTATGTTGGATTACAACTTCCTTTTAGGAAGAAGCTGTACCTACTCCATGTGTGAAATTCCATCGTCAGTTTTTTGGGTTCTCATGTTCCTTCATGAAGGGAAGATAGTCACTATTGATCAACTATCTTATACCCAGAAAAATCGTAAGGACACATTGGGATCAAATGTTCCACTGATTGATCAGAAACACCCATCAAACAAAATTTTAGGAGTTGGGATGTACACCTTGCTTATGGGAACCTTTGATTTTCCCTCTCCTATAAGTTATATTGGAACAACTATTGTAGGGAAAAAATTTGGTACATCCATAGAGGTTTCTTCAATTTCGGATCTGACCGACCCATGGGTTCTACCCTCACTAGTTGAACCTGATGTGCCCCTATCTACAGTAGAAGTGGCTTACAAAGATATATATGATGTTGTTGTTGATTCCATCTCAACTCTTTTCATCTTACAGGAGTCAGATGAAGCTTATTTTCCTGCATGGGTAGTGAAATTGGCATACTCTTACGATTGCTTGGATATGGTTTTACTGTCAAATGAAGCCATTTTGGAGCCTATTATAAGACCTGAAAAAATTTGCAAAGATATGCATCACAAGTCCTATTTCCTTCTAGAACTAAGGAGAATAGAGAATACAAAGTTTCATATGAGACTGAGCGAAGGTGTTGATCAACTAGTGAAACCACTACCTAAAGAAGGAGTGTTCACTGGGGGGAATATGGAAAACATTTCTGAAAAAATATTGATCAAAATATCCACCAAACCCAATGTCATGGAAAATGCTTACATTAGAGAAAATTGTTCGCTTGAAGAGATTTCCATTTACAAAACCCTTTTCAAGGAATTACAAGACATCTTTTCTTGGTCATACAAGGATATGCCAGGTATAGACCCATTTATTTTTAAGCACAAAATAAGGGCTTATCCCAACGTTAAACCTGTTCGACAAAAGTTACATCCTATTAACCCTCGAAAGGTCTCAAATATTAAATCTGAAGTAGAAAAGATGTTGAAAGTTGGGTTCCTATACCCTACCTCATTGATAGAATGGGTATCCAATCCAGTCTCCTTAAATAAGAAACAAGGAACTATACACGTTGGACAGACTTCAGATATTTAAATAAAGTGTGTCCTTAAGACAACTACGTTACACCATTTACTGATCACATAATTGATGCGTGTGTGGGTAGTGAAGTCTTTTATTTTATGGATGGTTTCTCGGGATATAATATTATCCAAATCAAACCCAAGAAACAACATAAGATTGTTTTCATTTTTTCTTGGGGTACTTTCATGTATAAGAAAATTCTTTTTGGATTGAAAAACATCGTAGCTAATTTTCAATGGGAAATGAATTTTGACTTCCACGACATTAAAAATATCGTCAAAACCTAATTAGATGATCTCCCAACACATTCTTGAAAAATAAAAGGTCATCCAGATCATCTACGGCTAGTATTTGAAATATGCTGACACTATATGATTCATTTAAATCCCCATAAATGTGTCTTTTGTGTTGAATTAGTACGATTGTTAGGTTTCATTGTTCCCAACAAGGGCATTAGGGTCGATCCATTAAAAGTTGAGGAAATTTTTAATATGCCTCCTTGAACCATCATACAAATTCAGAGCCTACAAGGAAAATATAAATTTCTTAGATGATTTATAGTTAATTATGCCAAGATTACTAAAGGTTTCATGCATCTTATTAAGAAATACACTCCATTTCTATGGGATGAAGTTGCATAATCGTCATTCAAGGAACTTAAAAAGGAATTTTTATCAGCTCCCTTGTTGCACCCTCTAGAATACACTAAAGAATTTATATTGTATATAGATGCATCTGATTCCATAGTTGTCTTAGTGTTATTTCAAGAAGATGATCTAATCCAAGAGCATGCCATCCACTATATCAACCGAGATTTACTAGGGACTAAAATATGTTATTCACACGTTGAGAAGTTGGAATTATAAACAATGTACACCATTCAAAGGTTACGTCACTATATCCTATTACGGACAATCACTGTCATGCAGGATGTAAATCCTTTCCAGTATGTTTTATCTCGATGAATAATTGGGGAAAATTCAACAAGTAGATTGTCATACTCCAAGAATTTGACTTGGATTTTCAATTTGCCAAGTCCAAAAAGTCCTTGGTATTCATGGAGCTTATATCCGAGTTCCCTAGTTACAAAAATAATATGATGTAAGATTAATAACCTCCTGATGAACACATCTTATTAATATCAACCTCATATTATTGAAATGGATATATTTTTATATATCTCCAAACTATGAAGTGTACCAAAACCTACCTCATCATCATTGATACGCTATATACAAGCAGGGTAGAAACAATCTTGCGGCGATGTATTACCCATGAAAAGGAAGATTTAGTTTTGAATGATTCCCATGGCGGAGCATGTGGGGTCATTTATCTGGGTTAGCAACGATCCAAAAGATCCTACGTGCTGGTTATTTTTTTCCCACCATATTTAAAGATTGTGTGGAAGCTGTTAAGTGTTGTCATCCTTGTCAACTTTATACCATAAAGATGCGGTCACATCCTGCTGCACTTTTCCCCATCATCGTAATAGGACCCTTCACCAAGTTGGGGGTAGATTTCATCACATGAAACCTAGTTTCGAATGGGGGGCATAAATACATCATTGTTGTTGTTGACTACTTCACGAAGTGGGAAGAGGAAATACCTACCTTAAAGGCTAATGGTGAGACTGTGGATTATTTCGTATTTAACCAAATTATCGCCAGATTCGGTATACCAAAACAAATTGTCACTGACCATGGAAGTCACTTCCAGAATAAGATGATGATTGAATTAGCCACTATGCTTGGTTTCAAACAATATCACTTATATTCATTTTACCCGTAGGAGAATGGGAAAGTTGAAGCTATTAACAAGAATTTAAAAATCATTCTTAAATGAACCATTAATATTAGTAGGTCAAACAAGACCATCATAATTTATCCTGCGCTTTGGGCATACTGAGCAATGGTAAATAATGCTACATGTTTTTTTCCTTTCCAACTCATTCACGAGGTGGAAACAATCACACCAATCAAATTTGAGATACCATCGTTGAAACTCATGATATAACCCAAAACCTCCAATTTAGAAGAGCGTTTAATGCATTTAGAACATCAAGATGAACAACGCAGAGATGCGCTTACAACAAATGAGGCACACAAGCAATGGGTGAAAATACAATACGACAAATCAGTTAAACCTAGGATCTTCTTCGAGGGAGACCTTGTTTTAGTTTGCAACCAAGACAAGGAACCCTTCGGGAAGGGAAATTCAAGTAAATTTGGCTCGAACCGTATATCATATCTAAATTCTTGAATAAGAGAGCATGTGAATTGATAGATTACAATGTAAATAAGCTGGCGGATCCTTGAAAGACACTCTATCTGAAAAAGTATTATGCTTAAGATGCATACTTTTTCATATATATATTTGTATAACTTTGTAAATGGTTATATTTTTAGTATTTCTTATGTAAGTTTGGTTGTGTTTCATATGTCTAAGAATATATTCATAGGATTCCCTGATGGTGCAAGCCTCCATACTTGCAATATTTCCTCAACTACTTAGGTTATATATTCACCCACAGTCCAACTAGTTTCCTCTGGATGCGCTTGTTTAGGCCCTGCCACTAACAACACATTGAATATAGTGCCTTCATTGAGCTATTACGAGATGCTATTTCACATAGCATCTCATGTATTAAGGTTAGAATCGACTCCCAATTAGTTGTATCTTAGCTTAATAGTGTTTACTAGGTGAGGAATCCATCTTTGCTTCGATAGTTTTTAATAATTATGTTACTTTAAATAAATTTTGATTACATTACATACAATTATATTTCAAGACATCAAAAATCATTAACTGATGCATATGAAAATTATATTCTCGATTAGGATTTGTCCCATACATTATAAAATACAATCATACATACAAATAGAAACACATGTAAGTAAGTCCTCATATATATAAATAGGTGCATAACTTCGAGTTCAATTCCACATATCAAATCATCAGTACATAAAAAAATACAAAATTTGGGATCATAATCCCTCATGGTGCTAAAACCCTAAGGAGATGCTGGAGCCTCAACTACCTTTGTTACCCCCTCTTGGTAACAAAGGACCCATCTAGACACCTTTCAGAGAATCCTTAACCATGAAGGGGGCACTCCCACTACATGTTCTTGCACACATGCCAATTGGTATCCTATCCATCCGAAGGGTAGAAAAGCTATGTGTAAATTGAGAGATTTTTCCCTCAACAATCCTGAGCATGGAATCAACTTCACCCCCCTTGATTAGTCGTACAAAGTTCCTAGGTTCCCATCCGACCAAATCGATCCAATGTCTACATCATACATTTTGGCTTAGAATCGTAAATATACATATGTGTATATACTTATTCAAAATATATTCATAAAAACTAAATATATGAAAAGAAAAAAACATACCGGTCTCTCCCCATGCTTCTTCGAGAGGAAGCATAAGCTCTGGATCAACTTGAAAGTCTAGTACGACATATGGAAATTGCTTGAAATATGGCACCTATTGAATCCACCATGAGTGAAATTCATCATCATATACACCTCTAATATCTCCACCACCTCATCTCACTAGGATATCTCCCCACCTAGTAAGCTTAGGATCGTGTGGATGTGGATGTGGAAGAGTCACCCTAGGGCTTAAATACATAACACACTCAAAGATGAAAGTAGTTAAGATACTAGGATATCCAAATTTATTAATTTTCCTAATTTACAATCATTTAGTTGTTTTCTCATGTTCATAACAAGGTCTTAACACCAATCAAAGACCACATTCCATATACATTCCACACCTATGTGCATGTGGTTGCAAGTGGCCAAATTTAAAGATTGTACATTGACAACTCATATAATAGTACTCATAATAACCTACAGTAGAAATATCACAATATGAGCAATAGGAACTTGAGTGACAAAATTTTGTGCTCCAGGCACACAGTAAGTGTTCATGTAGTCTTATACACTCCAAGGATCACCACCATGACGATAACCACTTAAGTTGATAGCCACCCCACGATGTGACAAACCTATGGTGAAATATATCTCTTTTGCTATGATCTCCAATGCCTCACCTTGTAGATCAAACAAACCTTGGTCAGGATCCCAATACCTCACCAATGTTTGCAATAATCTTGGTTGGGAACATATATGTTGGCCATGCAGAAGAATTTGAGAAAAACACACCACCTGAGGGCATTAAAGGTCAAAGGATCATGCATAGTTTCTCTGTCTAGATCCTCATTTTCTTTCTCATTCCATTGGAGCACCATATTTGCAAAAATCCAATGATTATGAGTCAATAACCATGTTTTATGCATACCCGCAAAATACGTGTGTGCAATATTGTTTAGCATGGAGCGTACCATCCACCTGCATATTTTTTGTGAATACACAAGTTCATAGGCTACTACCCACAAATCCTACGTTCCATTTTTTTAACACACTAAAACATAAAAAAACACAGGTAAAATTTGAAATCAATGGTATGAAAGTGAAGACAAGAGAGAGCTTGCAACTTGCGGATTCGAAATTGGTCCACTAAATTGATTGTGCTGAGCATTTGAATATATAGGGATGTTTTTCACCACTCCAAGGTAAAAAACCAAATGACTTAGTTTTTTAACCAAAGTTACTATTTATGGTAATTCTTTTAAAAACTTTTACCCACTTTACATAGTTTCTTTTTTATTTTAATCCTATAGCTAATGTTGTTTGACTTTTTCCTAGTTTTGGATGATTATTTGTTAGGTCATGGATAAAAATTGTGTATTATATCTTGGATTATAGGGTATGATATCATCACTTTTCATTTTTCAACTTTACCTTATCCCACTTTGAGCAGTAGGATACATTTTTTTCCATGGATTGTGATTTGTAACCTCCTAATATTCTTCAACGCTCATTTTTATTCCATTGATTAGAGCCCACCTATCATGGGTCACCCTAGTTATAACCTTTCCTATCATTATGGTACCCATGTTGCGAGTTTCTAGGTCTCACAATGCATTCGTAGTTTCGATTACATGCGAGAATATGAACCTCATATTCTTTCTTTTTGCTGACTACCCTTCTATATAGGCTCCCGTTATATGGATTTACCTTTAATATCTGCTATGAATACTTAGAAATGAATATATTGTCGAGTTTAATTGTTCTTTCAAACTCGTTAAAGGAAGTGAACGATCATCCACATTAGTACAAGTTTATCCCTTTTCTGGATAATGTGGATTACTTACAAAAAATGACTACTCTGGTTAACTGTGGCTATAAGAGTATTCCCAGGTATAAGTTTATCTCTTTTTCGGGCTTGGGAGTCTAAATTTATGAAAAAGGAACCTGGTTGAGTTCAATTTTTATTTTTTGTGCTCTGGATTAAACCATGAAAAATATTCCAACCGTTTTTTATGCCATTATCATTCTTGCTAAAACTTCAGTACAAAGAATCATTTTTATTGTTGGTTTCCCCATACTCATGAATAAATGGAACAGCTAGAGTGATATTTCCTTCCTTCACATTCATTAAACTAAGGATTTATGCTTTCTCTTGAAGGAGCATTGGTATGGTGATAGTTTACCCTTTTTTCAAACCTTGCTAACTAACTATGAAAAATGAATACCTTGTTTCTTTCGAGATAAGAGAGATCCTATGGATTGTTTTATATTTTTTGGACTTTGGAGAATAAATTTATGAAAAATCCCCCCCCTATAGTTTTATTTTTTGTTTTCAGACTCTCAAATCGTGAAAAATCCAACGAGCATTCACTGATCTGAGATTGGAAAATCCACAGATCAATGATTTATCAAGCATTATTCTATCTCTTCTTGAATATTGATCAACAATGAATAAGGTCCATAGTTTTTTTTCATGGACTCATTAAACCTTTACAAGAAATAAAGGAATGCAATAATCTCTCTAAATTGTAAGTGGTTTGGAAGCAAGTTCATCGTTATCCTTGAAAAAAGCACTAGTTTAGGTCACCCGACATTCAAGTATCAGTTTTGGGATTTCCATTTTCAACCTATACTTCGAGTCAAAACTCCTCCATTGATTACTTGTTCCAAGTATATGGGGAATTTTCTAATGTATCCTACATTGCATATATGTCTAGTTGTTTCTTTTAAGTCTAAATCTTCCTTGGGTCACTTCTGTGTCGTGCTCACTGTTCAAGGATCCTTAATATCTGTTTGTTTATGGCCTTGATCCTTTCTTGACCATCTCTGAGATTAGTCTATACCATCTCACCTCATCCATTCTACCATTTTACCCATGTAATATGTTCAAGTATTCATCAATTATTTCCTCCTCACAAACAAATTCCTATCAACACCAACTAATTATTAAGACCTATAGTTTTTGGATAATATCTTGGGATCCACTATTATTTTTGGTGGTATCCTTTGTGTTGGTTACCAGTACACCTATTTAATCGATAATCTGATGATATCCTCCATGCTCGAATTCAAATACTTTATTCACTTGGTTAGGATTCGTACTCTTTTATGGATTTGGAATAAGACCTTGGGTTTTCATCTTATAAAACCTAAGTTGCACAAGATCATTCCATACTGTGTAACAAAAATATAGCTTTGAATATGTTTTATTATACTCATGTGGATTCGATCCACTTTGTAATACATGCATGGCCTTGTATCCCATATCATATGATGTATATGTATCTTGTAAAGGAGATAGTATTCCATATTATTGAACATGGCATCCTCAATGATGATATTGTAAAATGACCTCTATTTGTCTATTTCAGACACTTCTTTGTAGCCTAGATTTTGGGTCCTCCGAGATTCTAATTATAATGTATTTCGACCATCCTTACCCTCTGACCTCATACATTTTGGGGAATATTTTATACCTCAAAATGATACTTATCCGTTTGAGTGATGACACTCAATGTGTCATCACAAAAAGGACATAATGGATGGAAGAGCTTTATCACTATACTAGGTTTTGACCTAAAGTACATGATGTTTACTCCAATATTAACTTATTTTGGTTATGAGTTTTAGACATATACATGGATTTCATATTTAAAACCCACGTATTATATGTGATTTTGTCACAACCAAACTGTGTATTTACCCCCAAAATTTTCATATGCAAGTTTCCTTAAGGAAATACACAGGTTTCCCTTGTTCCACTCATGTATTACATAAGAACTCGTTAAAAATAAAAACCAAACTAATCAAGAGGTGTTTGGGGTTTAATTGGAAACCACCCCAACTCCCTCAACTACCTTAACCTCGTAAATCCTCCTCCCAATTGACAATAAAAAGAGGATAGGGGATAGAAACAAGGGAGACCATTTCAGAGACAAGGTTATGCTGGAGGATTTATTTTGGAGAAGAGAAGAGAGAGGGCTCCGAACCAAGTTTCAAGGAAGCCATATCAGATAGAGGTATATGTGTTTCTTCCAAGAAATTCATTAATAAATAAATATATTTCCTTCCATATCTTCATTATGCATGTTTCAGTTATTAATGAGTAATGATCTTGATTTTTGTTTTGCTTTAAGTTTCAGTCTCAATATATGTTCATATATCTGATTTTCCAATTACTGAAGGTGCTTTGAGAAGGGTAGTTTACTTGTTGCAGGGATTAGGGCAGTGTATCTAAGGAGCACTTGGGAAGAATTCAAATTTAGTATCAACCTTCAAAGAAAGGTATGCATCCTCTTAATCCTTGAAATTTTTCATTATTTTATACTTTCAAAACCTCATATGTTGGTCTGTAGAACTTATAGTACGTTGGTGGCCTCAACCCCATCCATAGGATAAATTCCCTCATAATAATGTGTTAGAATCCCTTGTTCCTTCCTTGATATGAAAATCCTCCTGTAAATATTTAATGATAATTGAAGTGCTATGATAGATCAGAGTGATCTATCCCTAAAAGTAATTAGGGCAGATAAATTTCACCGCTGAAAAGAATTGTTAGTCAAGGATTGTGTCCTCAACCCCAAATTTTCTCATCGATCTCTCAAACTTGTTTCTAAAAATTGAATAATAACATATGGATGCATAATGATTCAATTTGCCTTATTTTATTCAATTGAGGTTGAATTCTCTTCCTTTTTGCATGCACGTGACCTAATTGATGCATGCCACATGCAGCATGTACTTCCTTGCATGTATGCAACTTAAGTAACTCATGTGGTTTGAAATTTGATATAAGGTCCACATGTTCTGCATGTCAGCTATTGCTTTCTCTAGTTCCCCTCTTTGTTTACTGATGACTGAAAAACATTACATTAATGTATTCTTTTAGCTCCATGTATCATTAGTCCTTAGTCAATTCCCTATTTATTAGTACCCGCTTGAACATATGGGAATTAAATAGGTTAAAGGGTGTTTCTTGGTTCTTAATTAGAAGAGGAAATTACAGTCCTCCGTGCTTGAAATTTCTTATCTTAAATAAATTGTAATCCCAGATGCTGTAATACCTACTCTCCTTCCCATGTGGTGTCTTCAATGGGAGAGTCCTTCCATTGTTTCAAATATCCATGAATGACCCTGTTCCTCAAATTTATTTCTTGAACGTACAAAATATTCTTTGGATCCAATAACAAATTCCCCTAGTCATCAAGTGGAGGTATCTCTGTTGATGGAGTAATATGCTAAAGCAAGGCCATTTTAAGGCTAGACACATGGAACACATTATGGTTTTACTCTCCTTTGAAAACTCTAGCTTATAGGCCACCTCTCCTACTTTCTGTATTATCTTGTATGTACCATAGAAGTGAGGATTCAATTTCTATGCTATTTTTTTTATTAAGGGAGGATTGCTTATAAGGATGTTTCCATAAGTATACCAAGTCTCCCGCCTCAAACCTTTACTTGACCCTATGCATGTCTGGATACAAATTTTGTTGTTTTTTGTGCTATTTGTATATTCTCTTTGAGTACATTGAGAATATCTTGGCTATCTTTTATCCAATCCTTTGCTTTAGGTTCCTTGTTGTCTCCAAATACAATGTACGAAAAAATTAAGGCATCATAACCATACAAGGATCTAAAAGGATTCATCCCAATGGACACATGGTATGTGTTGTTGGAGTAATATTCTCTAATATATATCCATTTTATCCACGTACTCTTCTTCCTTTCTATATAGTTTATCAAATACCCCTCAATCCAATTGTTGACTATATCTGTCTTCCTACCACTATAAGGATGATAAATCATACTTGCAGATAATTATATCCCAAGCAACCTGAAAATATCTTGCAAAAATGCACTCATGAACTTTCTATCCCTGTCACTAACAATGGTCTTGAGTAACCCGTGCATTTTGAATGTTTCTTTGAAGAAAAAATATACTACCTATGCTGTAGAATAGCCGGAAGAGATCGCGAAGAAATGGGTGAATTTAGTTAGCCTATCCACAACCACATATAAGACTCTTCTCTATACATTGGGCAATCCTATAATGAAATCCATTGAAATAATTTCCCATTTTTGCTTGGGAATGGGTAATGGTCAAATTCCTACTAGATGAGTACGTTATACCTTATTATGTTGGTAAGTATTGCATTATATTTCATAATATATCACATTGTCCTTGAGGCCCTTTTGTGAGAACCTCTCTTTGACCTACCTATATATCTTTAGGAACCCCTGATGCCCTGCCAATGGTGAATCATGGGAAGCTTGCATGATTATTTTATTTAATGTGGAATCAAGAACCAAATAGATTATGCTATTGTAATATATGATGTCATCTATCCCCTTTATTTGTTGTCTTGTACCTGTTCATCTAGTATCTCACAAGAAAATTTGTTTTTTGAGTATTCAACCAAAAGATGATATTTCCAATCAATGGAAATGCTCATAAGAGATAAGGTGGTTGGTCATCTAGAAAGGGAATCTACTACCACATTGTTATTCCCCTTTACATACTCAATATTGAAATCATAGGCTTAGACCTTTCTGACCCGTTTATGGTGTCTTCCATTCAACTCTTTTTGTTCCAAGAAGTACCTGTGACTGTTGTGATCATTCTTAGTTTTAAACATTCTACCCACTAAATACTGCCTAAATTTTGTTAAGGCATGTAGATTTGAAAGCATCTCTTTTTCATATATTAATTAATGTATTTCATAGTCCTTGAGATTCCTTCTCTTGAATGTTGTAGGATGCTGGTTCTGCACCAATATTGATCATATTCCCTCTCCTGATGCATCACATTCTAATACGAATGGCCGAGTGAATTTTGGTAATGCAAGAATGGGACACGAGCTCATTACCTTCGTCATCTTCTCAAAATTATGATGTGCCTCCTTGAACTAACCGAATCCCCCCTTATTTATGAGATTCATGAGGGGTGTGGTCATCTGTGAAAACCCTTTGACATACCTCCTGTAATAAGTGCAAAGTGCCAATAATCCTTTCAATTTTGTTACATTCTTTGATGTAGGCCAATCCAATATGGCTCTAATATTGTCTAAGTGAACCTATACCTTGTTTTCCACTATCACATATCCTAAGTATAACATCTCCTATATACCAAACTCACGCTTGGACAACTTCAGATATAATGACTATTTTTCTAGAATTCCCATTACTTCATCTAAATGCCTCAAATTTTCATTGAATTATCATGAATTCATAGTGCCCATAACAACATCTAAAAGTTGTCTTGGGAATGTCTTGATCCCTCACCCAAATATGATGGTAATCCAAGCGCAAGTCAATTTTAGGGAGGTATTTAGAACCTTGTAGTTCATCCATAAATTCATATATTCCTGGAATTGAATACCCACTCTTAATGATTTTCTTGTTTAAATCCATGTAGTGTATGCACATTTGTAAGGTCACATCCTTGTTTTTTACCAACACTACAAAATATGCAAATGGATTAGAGATGGGTATTATGTAACCCGACTTGAGCAATTCCTTGATGGTATTTTATATAAAATATGTAAATTTATTTGGGTGTTGGTAAGGGGTGGTGATGAGTACCTATGTACCTGCTTCTAACTCACTAATTTCCTCAAATCCTGATGAGGAGGCCTACTCAAGGGAACATCTCTGAATACCTTCTCATGCTTTTGTAGTAGTTCCTGTATGTCGGGAGGATATTCTATGGTGCTATTTGGTGTCTTCTTGAAGGTGATCATGTACTTTTCTTCCCACTCTATATCTCCTTGTCTTATTACTATCTCCCTCCTCTGTGATTATACTTCCCCGAGTGGATAACTATGCATACCTCTCAACAACCCTCTACCCATCAAAATCCCTGAAACTCCATCTCCATGGTTCGATAGTTCATTAAGTATTTTCCAATGGAATAGAGAAACTAAAATCCCCAAAAAACATTCGTGTCTGATACATTAACCACATAAAAGGAATATATGAAATTTTAGTTCCCAAGTGTTACATTCAATTTTTAAATCCATCGGGTATAATCCATATTGTGGCTACCAATATTGCTACTATGAATCCATTGAAATATTCTATGGGAATGACATGTCTCGTCACCCATGTGACATCTATGAAATTGTAGGTTTCCACACCATAGACTAATACTCAAACCCTGTGGTCTTGTTTAACACCTCTCACCTTAAGAGTATGAAACTTGGGGACTCCTGATAAAGTAGCAATGACACCATCTTTTACATCATCCTGCAATTGCTCCTCCTCTATGATATGAACTGTCTTTCTTTGCATCTGATCTCAGTCTTCCTTGTCCTAGAATCCTCTCCACTATCTGAATATACCTCAATGTAGTGCACTTTCCCCTTCCCTGATCATTTGTGTCATGGTATCCACAATTTCTAGCAGCTAAAACATAAAATTTTCCTTCATAGTTATTTTCTAGGTGTCATCATCCATCTAATTTCTCTTTGGTCACTCTTGTTGGAAAGGTTTCTTCCCTTTATCTTTATTTGGGAAAGTTGGCTTAGGGAAAAACTTGTTTTTCAGAACTAAGTCTTAAAAATGCATGGTTTTTCGAATGGAATCCTATAAGGTGGAGGGTTTATAGGGTTTCATTCATCCATATAATGGTTTATTCAGGGCCTTTGTTAACAAAATAATAAGCTTGCTCTTGAAGATATTAGTCACCATGATGACAACTCTCTCGAACTTTGATATGAAAGCCTCTCAACTACCTATATTTTTTAGCTATGCTAGCCTCCTGAAATGTATCTCGGGGTCCTTTTTGTCAAACCACTCAATGATCCTCTACATAAAATTATTGCAGGATGTGATAATTTTATGACCCAATGTCACCATCCCATGACACCACCACTCATGGGATTTCCCATCAATATGTAAGGTATCCAACTTGATAGCATTGGAATTCATCATAGGGTTAAGTTATAAATAGGTATCCAACTTATTGAACCAAATCCTCAGATAGCTATGTGTCCCATCAAAATTGTGGATGGTCAGCTTCCCCATTGTTCACTACATATTAAAGTTCTGATTAAATGCCTTGCTAAATCCCCTCATCTAAAATGCAATATAATATAAAATGAGAACCCATACGAGTTCAAATTTTTTTGGAGGTGACATTTAGTATTTTTTTTTACCTTCATTTCGAAAAGTGGTGCTACCAGTAGTAATCAACCCCCATTCGAGGGATAAAATTGTAACTTGCTTCGAAAAAAAATTCTAGAAAAAATAAAAAAACAAAACAATTACAAAATCAAGAATAACCTAAAAAACCATGTCAATTATGAAAAATAAAAAATACATAATACTAAAAATATGGTATGAAGTTTGAAAAAAGGGGGGTAGGGGTGAGTGACATGATTATGAGAATCATACAACTAATCCTTCCCTCCATTCTTCCATCACTCTTCCATGCTCCCACCAATTCCTACCCAACCCCTATTTCCCACACTCCCTTCACCCCCCTTAACCATTCCTCGCAATCAACCCATAATGGAGGGATATTTTTTTAAATATCTTTTGTAATATAAGTAAAGATTTAAAAGAACAAATTTTGATTTACAAAGTAAAACATGAAGAATTTAAAAAAAATTAAAAATACTAAACACATAAAATGATAAAAATTGTAAAAAAATTAAAATTAAAAATGAAGGATATAAGAAAACAATATAAAAATTACTAACTTTAAAACAAATGAAACTTTTTGTAAACCATTTGAAAAAAATTGAAGAAAAAAAAACTATTTTTTTATAAAATTTGAACAATCATAAAATTTAAATTTTATATATAAAAAAATAACTAACCCCACCCCGTCTACCCTCACCCCACCACCCACAACCCCTCCCTCTCTCCTCCCCCCTTCCCTCACCCTTGCCCCCCTCCACCCACTTCCCCTCTCTTCTCCCTTTCCCCCTACCTTGTGTAGTGGGGATTTCTCCGCTACTACATGAAAAAGCACCTACCCTAGATAATCCAAATCATAGGGTAGAGTTCATGGTGCAAAGGATTGCTCAACTTTGACTAACAACAATAAACGATGTAAATAATGACAATGTTTTTAATTTTTCACATATATTCTACTAACTAATGCAAAACAAGAACAACCAAAAAAACCTTTCTTTTGAAGTTGGGCCACTGCATCCGTCCGAGGAAATGGTCCTGCAGCTCCACAGTTTGGGTCTCCATTCTACTCCACTAGTGGTTGTCAAATAGGGGTAATGGATCCAAATGTGTATGGAGCAAGCTCAACATACACCGTGGGAATGATATGGAAAAGTTTGATGATAATATCGAAAGGTTTGAGAGAAAAATGAATGGATGACAAAAAGTGTTTTTGTTGATACCTTCACAATGTATTTATAGGATGGTCAAAGGTTTTTTGACCAATGGTATTTTATTGTCCATGGTATTTATCTATGGTTTTTGACCCATTCTCATTTTTAGGGTTTTTTGGTCCTTTTCGGAGAGAGGGTATAAATCATAATAAATCCTCAACTTCCCTTCATTTATGGGGAAGGAATAATAATGTTTTGGACCATATTTGGTAGATTTTTAGTTGTGAAGGTCAAAATGGAGGAAATAATGGTGGGAATATGATGTACAACTATGGCTTAGACCATGGAGAGATAGATCAACAATTTTTTTTGTTAACACCCCCTACCCCCGCTCCCCCTCCCTCTCCCCTTCCCCTCCCATTTCTGTTCATTATCCGAATTCCCTTCATCCCCCACTCCTCCTCCCCTCGGTGCCACACCTCGTGTGTCCAAAGGACACCCCAAGTGAGAGGCATGATTTTGAGAATTACGCCACTCTCTTTCTCATAATCAAGTTTCTCTCTTGGGGTGGATTTTTTAGTTCACTAGGAAGCGAAACACCTCCTCATGCACCGAAAGGACACCCCAAGCGAGTGGCACTATCAAGCGAGTGGAGTGATTATGAGAATCATGCCACTTGCTTAGGGTGTAATTTGGGTTTCCCTTTGGGTGCATGGGGAGCAACACCGGGGGGAGGAGGAATTTAGGTTGAGGGGGAGGGGGAAGTGAGGTGAAGGAGAGGGGTAGAGAGGGAGGAGAGAGGGGGAAAGGAGGAAGGGAGGGAGAGAGAGGGGAGGGGAATATGGAGAGGGAAGGGGGAAAGGGAGGGCAGAGGGGGAGGAGAGGGGAGCCAGGGGAGGGGGAGGGTAGGTTATATTTTTTTAGTTCTTAATAAAAATTAAATTTAAATATGTATTTTATAATTTAAGAAAAAAACTAGTTTTTATTTAAGTTTCTTCAATATTTTTCCAAAAGTTTACAAATATTTAAAATTTTCTTAAATAAATATTAATTAAAAAAAAAGTCTTTTTTTGGATTATTATTTTTTAGTTAGTCCATTTTGATTTTAAAAAAATTGTACATGTTCTTACATATTTTATAAAAATAATTTTTTTAAGGTTTTTGTTTATGAATTGTATAATGTTGTAAGTATTTTGAATGATTTTTTTTGTTTTTTGTTTTTATTTTTTTTGTTCTTAAAGTCATTGTTTTAAATTTAACCTCGAACACAAACGAGGGTGGTTATATGAGGTACACTTTTCAATTAGGGGGTTTATTTAGGCTTTCAATTGCAATAACACCACTTGGGGTTACTAGAGAGTTGTAATTTTATTCCCCCACAAAAATGGGTGATACTAGTATCACCCCTTTCATTTGGGGTTGTTTTTTGGTGTTTTTTATGCAAAAATATGAATTTACATGGCTAGAGTTCTTGTTCTTTGTATATAGTTCTCATTTTATAGTATATTGTGTTCTTGCAACTGCTCTTCATATTACAAAAGTCTAAAAAAGACATGGATGAGTGAAAATCATCCCCTAGGTCCTTGTATTCCTATAGGTATACCCCAAATGGCTCACTCTTCTCTATTGGCAGTATCTCTACTATGGTGGAACTCTCCAAATACTAAGGTATGGTAGGTCTAGATGGCTTGTGATATATGTGAGGATTATTTTGCATGTTAATATGTTCCTAATCACTACTGCCACTAGTGTATACTTTATCACCCTACATGATCTGTAATTTGTTTTGATGTTTCCTTAGTTTATCCGCCAATTGGTTTATTGCATTTAACACCTCCTTTTGGCCTTTATCCAAATCATTCACACATCATTCAGAGCATTTATGAGACTATTGAAATCTATCTTATCATCATCTTCCAGGGTTCCCTTTCCTCTGTTTGTCTACAAGTTTTCCATATCTCTATCCTATGAATATGTATCCTCTAAATTTATTTCCTCTACATCTGGATCGTCTGTGTACTTACCCCCCTCCTCCTATATGTGAAAAATGTGGTGCCTTCTAGATTCATCTAACTTTCCTTTGCATGTTCATGTCAAGACCACAACTGGTGAGAAACATGCTCTAATACCATTGTAATATCCCAAAGTGATATTTTGTGCTACCATATTGACTTGTTGAGGTATTTGTTTCTTGTTCAAAATTTCTTGGTGTTTAGAACTTATAAAATAGATTTGAATGTATTTGCATGATAGTGCATGAACCCTAGAAATAGTAAAACTCATATCTGAAACACGGGCCCCGAAAAGATGGAGATATGACCAATAGGTTGTAGGATGGTACAAAATAAATCTCTAGAATGATTTGGATGGATATTCAACTTTTAGAGTGATTGAATAATTCTATTCGAATTGATGTGATGGAAAACCTTGTTCCTTCCTTAATAAATAAACCCTTTCACATTGATATGAAAATCCTCCTATAAATATTGAATGATATTTGAAGTGCTATGATAAATAAGAGTGATCTATGCCTTAAAGTTACTAGGATAGATATATTTCACTGTCGAAAACATTGGTTAGCCAAGGACTGCGTCCTCAACCCCAACTTTGCTCGTCGAGCTCTCAAACCTGTTTCTCAAAAGTGAATAATAAGATATGGATGCATAATGATTCAATTTGCCTTATTTTATTCAATTGAGTTTGAATTATCTTCCTTTTTTCATACTTGTGACCTAACTGGCACATGTCACATGTATCATGCACTTCATTGCATGCATGCAACTTGAGTGACACATGTTACATGCAATTTAATATATCGCCTGCATGTTCCACATGTAAGCTGTTACTTGCACTGATGACCTTCTTTGTCCACTGATGACTGAATAAAATTGCATTAATGTATTCTTTTAGCTCAATGTATTATTAGTTCTCAGTCAATTCCCTATTTAGAAGTACCCGCTCGAACCTATGGGAATTAAACAGGTTAATGGGTGTTTCTTGGTGCTTAATTAGAAGAGGAAATTACATAGTTGCAATGTATTTTAATACCTAATTAATGTTCACTTTTATTCCACACCCATGAGGGAGAACCACTAGGAATTTACACTTCCCTTGCATGAAACAATTCCCTACGCGATAATATAATTTTATTAATGTCCAACAAATGACCATAAGTTTAAGAGAATATCCCATTTTAACACACATTAGTGAGAGTGAGTTACACAAAAATAAGCACAAGGAGGGTGCATCATTCAACAATTACACATTCTAAAAGAGGGAATATTCATCTAGGAGGTTACACATTCCCATGAAGCACATTCATTAGGGGCTCTCACATTTTACTCTTCCTAGTCATTTTATTCTTAGCAAAGGGACATTGTTTTAATATCTCCCTTCTTGCTTTCTATAACAGTGTGAGAGTGATTTTTGGAGGGATCATAGGTTCTCCATATTTTATGATTTCTCCTTTTCCATTCTATCATATATGGCATTTTGATGAGTTAGCAAGGGTGTATTTGGAATTTGGAGGGTTGATATCAAAGTTTTATGAGTTTTTTGGATTTACTTTTGATATTGGTAATGCTGAGATATCCTTGTGATTATAACATTTACTATTTCATGTGGAGGTTGTGTCATTATGGTGATGTTATTATTTTTTACTTTTCATTATGATGTGCATGTTCATCTGTAGGATTATAACTTAATTTTGCATAACAAATTTCCTCGCTCTTTTCTCCATCAGCCAAATCCTTCAAGGCACCAAATCTAGTTTTTTTTCCAACTTTTTTATGGTTCCAATCCGGTTCAAATTTTTGGGCTTAACCAGTTTGATGAAAAACACGGTTCTGATAGATCAATCTAGATTTGATTTTCCTTGCAAAAAAATTCCATGACAACTTTGTACATCATAATTACCTCCATATTTTTCTGCACCCTAACTTACTGATTTTTGGACCTAATTTTCTATTCATGCACATATGAGTAACTTCTTTCATTAATATAAGGTCTTGTATTTGAGTTTTAGTGTATATCTAAGATTGGAATTCCTAGTGATACCCCTTGAGGATGGAAAAGTACTAAGAATGATGTGAGAGAAAAACCAACCAAGGTGATAGTAAGAGTAATCTTTCTCATGTTACAACCAAAGTTTCCTTGATAAATTTATGGTAGATCATAAGGATATTTTCAAGTGATAATAGTCATGTATCTCATATCAACAGTAAAATGTTGATTGGGGTGTTTTCATTCAACTTTGTTAATTTTTATACAACTTTTATCACATAAATAATGGGAGATCATCACAAATTTGTGAATTTTGTGCATTATTTTGACATTTATAATAATAACTATTGCTGATTTGAAGAGAAAAGGACAATATTTTGAGTATTTTGTTGCAGATCAATAAGTTATACTACATATTTTAGATGTTTTTTCCCCAGGAATTCAAGGTTAAATCCTTAAATCATAATGGGAGACTTCCCTCAAATTGGCATGCACCAATTCTAAATTAAGAGGAAGCTTGATTAATGACCTGAAGTTACTTTTTGATAGTTATCTTGACAAATTTGAGTTATGTGGTTGAAAATTAAAAGATATTTCCAAGTGATAATTGGCAAAAATGAATGAAATAATGGAAAATGCAATGTATTAACATGTGTGCCAACCCATGCACTTGAATTGAACTATTTGCGCTAGCTGCAAATTGTTTTTGTGATTATTTACCTTTACCTTTTCCAAATACTTACTTCTTTTAGCATTCATTAGCATGGTTTCCTTTCTTGTGACATTTGTAACCAGTCACATGACTCTTATTCTTAGAACCAGAGTTAAGAAAATATGCCTCCTCATTCTTACTTTTTGCATATTTCTTCTTCTTCCATGCAAGGTCTCGTGCCTTTTTACTTCCGTTCTTCAACTAGCTTACTTTGTTTAATCTTGTAAAAATACATCCTAAAGTTGAACGCCCCTAATTTGTGAGGGTATCTTGAGAACAAAACCCTCAAAAAATGCTTCCCAAAATTGGAAAATCCATTTAATGCAACATGAACTAATTCCTTATTTTCTATTTTCATGCCAATGATAAACATTTGATGTCTAAGATCCATGATATTCGATAGGTAACTTGTCATGGTAAAGTGGTTGCGAAAGATTATTCTTCAAAAGAATATTTCTAGAAATGTTGACACTTTTTTAAAGATAAATAAATGTTTTGAACAACTCATCCAATTTTTCTACTATGTGAGGAATTAAATGGTTCTTCATGGATTCTGAAATTATGATCTTATCCTTCACAACCTTCTCATATTGAACCATTTGTTGAGTATCGTGAGAGAAGAATTAGTCACACTCCCTAATATATAACATATTGGTGTTATCCATACCTAGAGTGTCTTAGATCACAAGTTATTTTAAAATGATAGTTGCATGGTAGATTTATATATTACACCATTAAGAGGGATGTGCCACATGTTTTTAGACTCTTATTGTATACTAAAAAAAATAACCGTGTTGAAGATTGTGTAACTTTAGAAAATATTCTTCTTGTATTATTGATGTGTCATGTTGTATCATTATTGTACTCCCTTTCAGGATATCAATATTTTAATCAATCATGTAAAGTATCTTGAAGGAATCAATCTAAACCCCTTTAGTTGGGTCATCCCAAATGATTTTGAAAGAACATAATATATTGTACCATTTTGAATTAGGCCCTAGCAGATTAGAAAGTCGACCCCATAAGGAAAAATTCACTTGGAAAACATGTCTAAATAGGGGACGATCTCCTCTCAATTGGACAAATGAATCACTAAAGTAAGTTAACTAGTGAGAGAAGAAGAAGAACACGTTTTCTTGGGAGAATAGGAGCTGCTTGGAGAAGACATATTATTCTTGGGTTTTATAGCTTGTCTTATTCTCATGATCTTTGTGTGGAAGATAATTTTATCTCTTGGTTGTACTAGAATACATTGAACTTACTAATGAATCTATACTAAAGAAGTTTAATGTGTTTTTATACTGTGAAAGGTTTCCCATAAGAAAATATTTGTGTGCTCTTGTTTTGTTGTGCTTGTATTTATTTCAGTGATCCTATTGTATATGACTATTGTATTATGCTACAAATTTTTTAAATATATAACATAACCATTGTTAAAGTATAAAATTCTAACATGATATCAAAGTCGTGCTAAAAGAATTCATTTCTACAGGTGTAACAACTGCAACAACTTCAACTACTGAAGATTAGGAATCCATGTTTCCAGCCTTTCCATTCATATATCAAGCTCAACCTTTGCATCATTGAACTCTCCCTAAGAGGGCACATCTTTCCGCTGAGGAATATTCCAATTTTGTGGTTTTACAGTTTTGACCTAAAAACTACTGAGGTCAAGAAATAGGTCTACACACTTTAAGAATTTATGTCCACCAATTGGCTTTGGCCCATGCATTATACAACTCTCCCTATGATGGTGCATCTTTTTTTGGAGGTAGAAAATAGATCTAAGGATTTTCAATTTTGTCCCTATCACTACTGCTAGGGAAAATATAGGGTATCATATTTTTGGTAGTCATGTCCACATATACAAAAGAAAAAGATAATTGTTCAACTTGCCTTGAGGAGGTGCATCTCTCTCTCAAATCGGATTTGTAAGATTCCAAAGTTGGAATATTAGGGTTTCTCTAACAAACCCTAGAATAAACTAGTAGCATTATTCCAAAAAGCATTGAAGCAAGCACTTGATTGAAGAAATATTATTGGTAAGCATTTTTATCCTTATGAGTCCATTTGAGGTTCTCATTTTATCAATATGATAAACAATACCAATATTTAGGAAAATATTAAAGGAGTTGAGAAATTATGGGCATGGAAGTATAGAGTGCTTCCCATACTAGAAGAACATGACTTGGAAAACTATGTCAAATAAATTGCAGAACTAGAGGGCGAAGAACGAAAATCTAGACACTAGAAGAATAAGCTCAAGGAAAAGAGGATAATTGTTGAGACCATAAAGGATCAGTTGACCCCACATGTCTCCTCATTGAAGTATCCCAAGGTGATGTTTAATGCATTGGTCAGTTTGTACAAAGGAAAGAACATGAATAGGAATATGAACTAAAGAACTCAACTCAAGGTTGTGAAAATACAAATTTAAGAGACCATCCAATCCCAATTTATAAGGGTCTCTCAAATCAAAGAAAAAATCGAAGCCATTGCAAACCAAATGGAAGAATCTAGATCATAAAATATGGGTGAAGATCATAATTAAGCGTTAGTAGCACATATGGACAAAGAAACATGTTGGGAAAAACAATTACTCATTTTTTCCTCACATAAATTAACAACTAGGGCTAGTAACTGATGAGGTGTTGTCTAAAGTATATGTGGAATCATGACTTAATTAGTCACGTTTGAGCTAGACACACCAATAGTACAATCATGGAGGTATTTAGTAGGTCGGATGAGATTAACTATGCATATGCCAACAAATTAACATTACCAAAGTGTTTAAGCAAAAACCATCCCTTATGTAACCAAATCAACTGGAGAAAAAAGTAAATTAATGAGGCAAAAAGGTAAAACCACACTTTGCATGAAAAGTAGAACCAGATCATTAAGAGGACATAGGTTCAGGGCCTATGATACTTTGAAACACTTCTTGGAATTCTTGGGTTAATGGCTACTCAATATCTGGGGACACTAAGGGATCCCTCAAACCACACTGCTGGAAATGTAAATGAAAGAGCATAAATAAATGAACAACAACTAAAATAACATCACATGAATAAAATGAAATTAATTGGAAAGTGTATACCAGAGAGAGGGCGAACTTCCTCCCTTGGAATACACTTCCAAGGAGGACTTCAATACTATATTACGATGTGCAACAACAAACTTCTTTATTCCAGCATCAAATATTACAACGAGTACAATGATTCTTCTCTTCAATCTATCCTCTCCAACCTCTCAACCGCTAACATATAATTTCTCTAACATTTTATCTCAATGATATGCTCTCATATTTATACATGAATTTCAAAGGAGACTAAGTTACATGAGGATAAGATCGGATCCAAAACAAGTAGATCTCATAAAAAATAAATCTTCAATCCTAAACATGTGGATTTCTTCATAAAATCTTGGATTTAGTCTTAATATGGTTTAGAGAGGTTATTGAGATCACAATACATGAGATCCATATTTCCGAAGTAGTGGAGAGGAGGTGGAACTTATTCAAACTCCTTAATTATTGGAATTGCAGGTGTGCTACCAGACTGGCAAGTTCCTATACCTGAATGGAGTTTTGTAACAACGAGCTGACTACTGGACTGACAAGTTCTGGTAATACATTCCTGAATGAAAAGTATTTTGCTGCAATTCTAGAAGTGCGGTAGGAATCACAAATTCTAACCTAAGTAATCATCACAATATGGGAAATGAGTCATTTTAGTGCATACGTATCACATGAAGCTCGTATAGGGTAAAAATGGATAACTACAGGAATATGGGTGATGAAAGGGACGAGAGTAAAAGGGTAGAGTGAGAGAATCATGGATAAATGGTGTCATGAAATGTGTCATTTTTGATGCCCAAAACTCCCTCACACTCGAATCATTTCATGTCCTCATGCAACAAAGGTACATAAAAGTATTATCCAAATGTATAATTTCCAATACTTTGTATGATGTGATTACTTTGGTAAACAAAGGATGATTAAGGAAAAATGATCTATATTCTAATTAAATCATATTATATAAATGAGGGATTTCCATTCTCAGTGATATACTTTATAAGAAAACGAAGGCCTATTTTATACTTGGATTCTTCAAAGTTATCAATTCCACAAATGAATGGATGATAACATGATAGACAAAAGAAATTGGATGGAATGATAGGAAAATGGAGTATGAAGGGATGAGTTATATGGAAAATATTCAAGAGTTTAATATATGAAAAATCCCAAGTTAGATGAGTACCTATAAATAAAAGATGCTTACCCACTTTACCTCCTCATGGTGTGTGCCAATATGAGAGACAAATGCTTTGGATGAATTCTAGCTTGATTGATATGTGTTTATCCAAGAGGAAAAACATGAAATATGACTGCATGATTTAAATGAAGGATGCTGTGAATCAAGAGATGGTACCATAATACATGAAGTTATGTTGATAAGTGGTGGAAACAAATTTGCTGATATTGGTGCCAGAATTTGAAATGTTGTGTTCTAGAGATGTGTATGATACTCTGGATTACTTGATGATTATTGATAAGAACCTAGATATCTAAAGGAATGATTAAAGAAGGTTGAACTTTTTCTGCATAGGATGGAAGAAAGGCTATTGGATATCTGAAAGTGGCCTACACTAGACACTTGAATACTTGGGCCAATGCTAAAGATTATGACTATCTATCACTTCTCTGGATCTTATGGTACTCCAAAATATTCTACTATTATGTTGTCAAATGTGATACTTGACTCTTATGTGTTTTCCAACCAACAAAAACTACAACCTAAATAAAAAAGCATCAATATTCTAATGAATGTGGTGGTCAACCCTAGTAACACATTCAACCATCCTTTTTCTCATATTGTGGAAGAATAATCTAATATACATTTCTTTCAATATTGTTCTCCTTTTTATCCCTTCTTGTAACATAATCATGTTGACCGTTGCACACCAATGAAAATTAGTCCTCCTTTGTATCTGCATTCTATTTTCTTATCAATATCAACCCTCTCGAAAACATAAAGTAACTTGTCCATTAGCAATGTAGGGACAATGATCAAAACTAGGGAGGTGTTTTCCAGGAATATTTCAACCAGGGCGGACACTGCTTGTTCCTATGGCATGTATGATACAAGTATAGAACAAAAAGACACAATAGGGTATCCTTTCCCTAGACAATTGATCTACTTGAACAAACGACTATCTTACCATAGATCTGGAATTTTGTATTCGTTTCACCGATATTGAGGTGATGTACCATACCTACAAAGAAACACTAGAAACAAGACAAGGATGAGAGAAACAATATAAATAAAAAATATATATTAGTGCAAGGAATCTAACAATAAATTATCAATATTCACATAAATCATATATGGGAAAGTGAAAACATTTTGTATTAAAAGATGAAAAGAGAAATCTACAACCAGAGCCTTGATGTCAATAGCTTTTTCTTCAGAAGGTATTTGACACACTCACACAACTCTCAAATCTTACAAACTCTTGTTCACACCACTCTCTTAGATTTTCCTCTATACCAGACTTCAATCCAACAACATAAGGATTCTCTACTTGGTCTCTCCTCACATAAACCATGAATGTTTCTTTTATAGGAAAAGGGAGATTCAAATGAGTTGAGATATTTTAGGAAGAGGATAGGGAATTATCCCTATGGGATAAGAGGCTTATTTCTAGTGCTCCTAGGAATATAGGATCATCCCCGACGAGAGATTTTGCTTGGAAGTTTCTCGAAACTTATATTTTTTCCTTTTTGAGCTTGTTGGCGCTCCTTGCAATGAGGGTATGTGTGCCTGTGCACCTTGTGATGAAGGAAAGGGTGACACTAGAACCTATTGTCAATGACCTAGGTGTTCCAGCCCTTCCTGGCTCTCTGTCATGGAAGGAAAGGCGCACCAACCAAGATAAGAGTGGGAAACAATTATCCAAAAGAGTTCTTGACCAGGGATTTTGAGGGATTGACGCATTGGAGTTGATTTTAGGTGAAAAAGAATTCCCCCCAAAGTATGAATCTAGAGGGATGTGATAGGTAAAATAGTTAGCTAGATATCAATCTAGTATCAAAGGAAGAAGAGAGATGAGTCTATATTTGACGAGATCAGCAGCAACTATCTGACTCAATCATGGATACGAACCAATACACTGTAGATCAATGATGATGACTATGTCATGGATACCAAGAATACACTGTAGATCCATGATCAATAAGACTGAATACATAACATGGCTACGAAACATACACAGTGGATCCATGTAATCTGAACTTAATACTAGACACAACCACCAAAAATACAATGTGGATCCATGTCACGACTTCAAATAGTACTCCAACGCATCCTGAGGATAGCAACATATTCAAGTGAATACGTAACCACTCAGGGTCTTCATTCCAATACCAAATGATATGATTCTAAACATGCGAATAGATTTCTTGATGTCGAACATGGTAGAAACCACTTTATTACTGGTCATTGATTTATACTGTTAACAAGTGTGAGGGATATCACCATTTATGTCGATGATTCTCAAGGTATCTCATTACATTCTCCCAAGTGTGAATAAAGGAATTGAAGTTGAACACTCAGTAGAATCTTCCAATAAGAGGTCATTTATGAAACCTGCCAATGAGACATTCAGGCTTCAAGGTACAAGAATTGGTTTCTAAGTCCAATTCCTAGAAGATATGTTGAAGTTGACAGGAATAGAATCATCAAAGGAGGGCCATGATGATTCCCCCATCATCGACACAACACATGGAACAAAAGGTGGTGTCGAGGTGATGAAAACAACCATATGACTGACTTAGATATGGACAACTTTGAAGGAAGATAAGGTAACTTAAGAGGTTGATTGCAAAGGAGGTTCCCTTTGAACATTGAATGACACGACAAATGGCTTGGAAGTATTGACTCCACGAGGCAGAGACTAGATGTAATGTAAGGGCATGATGATGTATTATTTGAATTGACTCAAAGGAGATGAATGAATCAGCAAAATGGATCGACTTGGGGACAAGCTGCATGCTCAACTGTTTTAAAATAAAAATGCAGACAGATGCCATGTTCAAAGTGTAGACTATGATCTACCATTAATACAAATGGAACACATTTCCCATTCCCTTAATTTCCTCATCGCGAAGGATGAGTGCCTCTTTTTATTTTAATGAGTTCAAAGAGGTTAACAAACACTCATTATATCCCATCAGGTGATGAGTCCATTCTCATACATTTTATGAACATGGGAAAGGAGGGATTCATTCCCAGAAAGGGTCCTTAATTGTTTTATATTATGAGTCCTATGAAAGATGAAATCAGTCGTCGTTTCATTTTTAGAGAGGCTGAAATGACTAAGAAGACTCTAGTGTGGAATTTTTTGTAAATTTAGTCCCTGAGGCCCAAACAAGTATAAAATAATTCCCAGGATAACACTTCTAGTTGCAATAAACTAGAGTGTACATTTTTCATAAATGAGTCCAATCGATTTGAAAAAGGGGTAAACTACCATCAACTAGACGATCATTCAAATTCTTTTACAAGTGTGAAAGCGTCAAGTTTGCTTGGTGATATTTTTCATGTTTAGGGAGTCTGAAAATAGCTTAAAGGTGACTCCACAAGGGGTGTCTTTTTCATAATACAGTTTTAACAAGTCCGAAAAATTGTAAAAGTGCACTTGATACCTCTTCATTGAGTTCTTAACGAGCATGTCAAAGGTATAAAAGACGCTTGGTACTTTTTCATCTTAGCTCCGAGTGTGAAAAATACAAAAGAAACTCATAACATAGCCAAATGCATCACAAAAATGACCCGGAATATTTGAAAACAGATTTAGAACAAATTCACTATGAAAACTATAGGAAACACATGGAAAAAACCCTAAAAATTCAAATATTTGATTAACTATATTATTAAATAAAACCCAAAAATTGATATAAAAGAGAGGAATAGTAAATATTGTTTACCATTGTGAATTTATCATAGTGTTGGAGTGAATTTGGTGCAAACAGGCTTATTTTCAACTAAATATTTCAGGAGTTCTAGACTACCTTTGCTCGAACCACTTGGATAAGGTAAGAGCTAAACTTCATCCCTTTACTTTCACGGTGCGTTTTATTATTATTTTAAGTCATTTCTTTGAGTTTTGGAGTGTTTCCCCAAGGGGACAAATCATGCCTAGGCCAATGCTTTTCTCCCTTTCGGGAGGTGCATCGACACACCTCTCGAAAGAGGGAAAAGTGCATAGGGAGCTCTATCAACACAGGGAAAGAGCATCGGTGCACCTCTCGAAAGAGGGAAAAGCACCTAGGGCGCTCTGTCAACACAGGGAAAGAGTGTCGACGATCTGTTCTTCTCTAGAAAGTGTACCAACGGCTAGGTCACTTAAAAAAAAAACCACTCTTTTGCAAATTTTCTTTCTTTCAATGGTATTAATATGATTCTAATGGATGTTTGAATTGTTTTGGCAGGAAAAACCGCTCACAAAATGGTTATTTGGAAAGAAAGACAACATGAGTTGGATGACCTTCAAGAGGAAAATGACCCAATGACCGTGAGGGTCCTCCATGAGTGTGGGCTTCTCAAATTATTCATATTACCAAGGATGAGGGCATATGTGTGTCTACTAGAGCACATGATACAAATGTTGGACCTAGATCAACAACATTTTGTGGTTGGGACCCATGTTTTGACTATCTATGTGGAATACATCTATTTCTTGAATGGATTGTACCACAGGGGGAGACCATTATCATTGACAGGTTTCAAAGAGGTGGCGAGTTATCTATGGATGATTTGATCAACGAGTAATGCTCGGTGGGGACTCATTCCCAAGGAGCAAAAATCCCTATCAAACACATAGTGGATAGACCCCTACAGACTGTAGACTTCACAATTGAGAAGGTTGCAGGAAGGAGTTCATATCATCTGAGTACACAGGATCATATGCCATACACGATAGAGTACATGGCTCCTACAATCTTCAACTGGAGTGAGGGGTTACTAGTCAGCTTGAAAGACCATTTAACCAAATTTCAGGGAGGGAAGATGAACCAATTCAGAGAGGGTGCCATTGATGAGACCTCAAGTACCATTGAGCAGAATAGATGCCGAGGATCCTCAGATGAGCAGGTGGGTGGATTCCATGACATGCCATGGTGGCAGTGTAGGCCCCAAGTTACCTATGAATCGGTCTTCTTCCATTGGTTACGAATCCAATTACTAATGGTATAGGACTACACAAATGTAAGGTCGTATTTCAGAGATGACCTTGAGCTTCCACTTCCAGAGGGAGAGCAGTGGGACGACTGAGGTAAGAAACATACCACTATACATGTTTTTTGTATTTTATTTCATATTTCATATTTTTTTGTTATTTTGATGTAATACTGAGATATGAAAAAATGTTTTGTGTAGACATAGGTCCTTCTCTTCTGGAAGGGGATTCGTATATAGAGAGGTGAGGGGAAATTAGAGATATGGTGGTCAGGAACACTAAGGCAGATGAGGAACTCTAGGAAATTGAGGAGAACCTCCAATGATTGACCGTATGAATTCCTGACATTTTTATTGACAATATTCCTAGCCGCTACCAATGCCATACTACAGGGATTTTTGGTCATTTTGGGAGGCTACCCTGTTGAGTGGCTTGGGCCATGATGTGCTTTCATGAGCATGAGTATTAGCCCGTAGTGGCTCACTTCATTTTTCAATGTATGTACACCAAAATATCTAAAGCTTCAATTTTTTCCCTATGTATATGTGTTTGAACACTTTGATAGTGTTGGAGTGAATTTGGTGCAAACAGGCTTATTTTCAACTAAATATTTCAGGAGTTCTGGACTACCTTTGCTCGAACCACTTGGATAAGGTAAGAGCTAAACTTCATCCCTTTACTTTCACGGTGCGTTTTATTATTATTTTAAGTCATTTCTTTGAGTTTTGGAGTGTTTCCCCAAGGGGACAAATCATGCCTAGGCCAATGCTTTTCTCCCTTTCGGGAGGTGCATCGACACACCTCTCGAAAGAGGGAAAAGTGCATAGGGATCTCTATCAACACAGGGAAAGAGCATCGGTGCACCTCTCGAAAGAGGGAAAAGCACCTAGGGCGCTCTGTCAACACAGGGAAAGAGTGTCGACGATCTGTTCTTCTCTAGAAAGTGTACCAACGGCTAGGTCACTTAAAAAAAAAAACCACTCTTTTGCAAATTTTCTTTCTTTCAATGGTATTAATATGATTCTAATGGATGTTTGAATTGTTTTGGCAGGAAAAACCACTCACAAAATGGNTGTTTTTTGTATTTTATTTCATATTTCATATTTTTTTGTTATTTTGATGTAATACTGAGATATGAAAAAATGTTTTGTGTAGACATAGGTCCTTCTCTTTTGGAAGGGGATTCGTCTATAGAGAGGTGAGGGGAAATTAGAGATATGGTGGTCAGGAACACTAAGGCATATGAGGAACTCTAGGAAATTGAGGAGAACCTCCAATGATTGACCGTATGAATTCCTGACATTTTTATTGACAATATTCCTAGCCGTTACCAATGCCATACTACAGGGATTTTTGGTCATTTTGGGAGGCTACCCTGTTGAGTGGCTTGGGCCATGATGTGCTTTCATGAGCATGAGTATTATCCCGTAGTGGCTCACTTCATTTTTCAATGTATGTACACCGAAATATCTAAAGCTTCAATTTTTTCCCTATGTATATGTGTTTGAACACTTTGATAGTTCCAGACTTCGGGTGACGTGAAATATTATGACTTTAGTATTTTTGTATCTCAGCACTACTTATATATATATATATATATACATNTGGTTGGGACCCATGTTTTGACTATCTATGTGGAATACATCTATTTCTTGAATGGATTGTACCACAGGGGGAGACCATTATCATTGACAGGTTTCAAAGAGGTGGTGAGTTATCTATGGATGATTTGATCAACGAGTAATGCTCGGTGGGGACTCATTCCCAAGGAGCAAAAATCCCTATCAAACACATAGTGGATAGACCCCTACAGACTGTAGACTTCACAATTAAGAAGGTTGCAGGAAGGAGTTCATATCATCCGAGTACA
>LPNX010936389.1:28521-109543 GCA_001517045.1 Pseudotsuga menziesii | reverse complement strand
TTTTATTTACATATGTGTGTGCAAATGTGTAATGTAAATGTATATCTACTTATGTGTTTTTGTATTTCAATGTATGAAATTAATGTTAAAATGAATTTAAATACAAGAAAGATACCAATCCAAATCAAAATTTTCTAAGGAATCTACCACAACATTTAGATGTCTTGGAATATGTTTATAAGAAATCTACTCAAATGACCTTTCCAAAATCCTAACTCTTTGAAACACATGAAGGAGTAGGGGGTTCTGGATAGTGTAGATCCAGTTTAACTGATGTAAAACCAGCTATGAGTCTAGATAAACCCTAATCTGCCTTACGCCATTAGCCATGGCTTCAATCAACAAACTAATAATTGTGTGATATTCCACTAGGTTGTTTGTTGCGAGGCCCAAACAAGTTCCTCCTGAACACAACAGATTGTTAGTAGGAGAGTACAGTACCCATATCGCCGACACAATATTGAAGGTGTAATGATTAGTACCATCCATGAAAATGATATAAGAAATCATCTATTCATTTTAAAAATAGGACTACATAAGTAGGTTTGTTAAAAACATGTTTAACATTCACACTCAATCCACACTTCTAACAAAACACACAACACTCTATAAAAAATATGTATAGAAACCCTATGCTAGATGTCCTAGGCATAGTATTTTTTGAGGTATATCATGTTACGAGGCTCCCCTAAGGGTATCCCATCGCAATATATCAACTCATATGCTCCTTTCTCTAAAACATGGCTGACAATGTAAGGCCCATGCCACATAGAATCCAATTTCCCAGCTCCCAACTTGTCATGCATATGGTCGTAAGTCAAGACCAGGTCACCCTCATTAAAGGAGAAAGGTTGAACATATATGTCATATTGATCTTTCATCCATAATTTATGCACCTCATTTTCTAAGGTAGCGTCGTGACGGGTCTCATCAAGCTTTTTAAATACAAGAAACATTCTTCTTCTCGGGTGGTATTAGGTAGTAGTTCCACTACGAGATTTAAAGAAGGGATTTAACATTCTATGGGAAGAGTAGCCTCTAGTCCACACACCAAATGAAATGGTGTAAATCTAGTGGATGTCTTGACGATGGTCCAGTAGGCCCATAATGTGGAAAATAGTTGCAAATTCCAGTTGGACTTGGATTGTCCTACCATCCGTTGAAGCATATTTTTTGAAACTTTATTGATGGCTTCAACTTGGCCATTGGATTGCAGATAGTAAGGTGTAGAGTTATCATGGAGAAACCATAACTTATCACTTAAATTTGACATCATGTTATTTTGGAAGTATGACCTGTGATCAATCACAATGGCACTAGGGATCCTGAATCTAGCGATGATACGGTTGAATAGAAAAAGGGCAGTTTTTTTTCGATCCTCAGAATAGGTAAGCATAACCTCATCCCATTTAGTGAAATAGTCCATAGCCATACTGATGTAACCATGCCCCTCGACTGAGATAGCTCTACAATGCACAAAGTCAATGCCCCATTTGGAAAAGGAGCCAACTGCTATAATAGGATGCAACACAACAGGATGGGTGCTCTTTTTCGATGTAAACAATTGATAAGGTGGGCACTTCTTGACGAACTCTATGAAATATTTGAATATTGAGAGACAAAATTACCCATCGCGTAAGATTTTTTGGGCAGAAGGCATCCCAGAAAGATGACCGCCACAATATCTGGAGTGGAAATCATTAAAAACTATCTTAGCCTTTTCATGAGTTAAACAAAGTCATAATACCATATCAATGCCCTGACAATATAAGGTATAATTGATGATCATGTAGTATTTAGCGTGATGGCTGATGCGACAACGTTCATCATGGGTTGCATTAGGCTGAAATCTTTGTCGCTAGAGATAGAGAATTAAATATCCATATCAAGGGTCAGTCATACTAATGAGGGAAACTGATTCACTGGGTAGAGAATAGATGGTATATGTTTCCTCAGTAATACGGGGAAGGTCACACATAATCTCGGCGAAAACAAAAGACTTCTTGGAAGTGTATTTCACAAATTCCAACTCAAACTCATGGGGAATGATAATCCCAGGAGAGTATTTTCCCCCAAGCACTTGAAAATTTAAGATTTAATACATGGGGTTAGAATATGTATATACTATAGTTGTTCGGAGCAAGATGTAGTGACAGAACTTTTGGACCGCGATGATCATGGCTAGAGCGAGTTTCTCCATGTGCGAGTACTGGGTTTTAGAGTCTAGAAGAATCTTACTCAGATAATAAATCACATGTTCATTATCATGTTCATTTGTTTGAACCAAGACCATATCATTGATAGACATGGATGCAACCACATATAGGGAATGATCCTTAGTATAATTGGGTGGATGCAATATAGGTGCATGCATGATGGCATGTTTGAGAGTATGGAAAATGTGATGCACCAAATCATCCCAAACAAATGGGGTTTCCTTCTTTAGGAAACACATGAAACCATGGGTCTTCTAATCATAATTTCAGATGAAACGACGTAAAATGTTTTCCCTCCCTTGCAAACTTTGGAGTTCCGTAAAATTGGTAGGGGAAGGTAAGGTCAAGATGGCTTTGATATTCAAAGGGTCTATGTGGATTCCATACTTGGACACTATGAAACCAAGGATTCAACTAGTCTCAACCTAGAAAAAACACTTGTGTGGATTTAATCATATATTATAGTGGCGACATTTGAGAAAAATGGCTCTCAAATGATAAACATGGTGATCCCACTACTTTGAATGAGAAGGATGGTAGTCAAGGTAGGGTTCCACAATGTGTTTAATTTCATGAAAAGAATAAGACATGGTGCATTGAAAGGTAGAACCGACGTTCTTCAAACCAAAAGGTAATTTTCTATAGGTGAAGGTCCCCTGTGGGAAGATGAGAGTTGTCTTACGTTGATTGGATGGGAGTATCTCAATCTGATTATAGCCAGAAAAGCCATCCATAAATGAGAAGATAACACTTCCAATATAGTTATTGATGATATGATCGATGTACGGGATGGGGAATTCATCCTTAGGAGAAGCCCGATTCAAACACAAAAAATTGATACAAACCCTAATAATACCTTGTTTTGTTGACAAGGACATTGTTAGAAACCAGTTCAGTCAAAGGTATGGGGTAAATAAAACCATCCTTAAGAATTTTTTCAATCTCTTCTTTAATGGATGCTTCCTTCCTCGGATGTACTTGTTGAATATTTTGATGAAATGGCTTGGCATCAGGGTAAGTCCTAATATCAATGAACGACGATGGAAGGATCTATCTGTGGAATTTCTTAGTATGTCCAAGCAAAGATATCTCTAAATTATTTAAACAAGTCCGTATAAGACTCAAGCTCCGAAGGTGAAGAATTTCATCCTACATTGATGTTCTCTATTATGCCGGGGTTTACTGATATATCTATGGGAATAGTTTTAGTCATATTAATAAAATTACCCTCAGACTCAAAATCATGGGTGAGTACTAGGGGATGAGTATTAGTTACAATATCATATGAAACCATTGTTGCAAATTGGTCTTCTACCATATGGTAATTGGGAAGGAAAGAAGATCAGTGATGATGATCTCTCTAGGGAATCTCATTTAAATACATCACTTCCATGATGGATTCATCAGAGGGGAGTGTATGCAAAATATAATAGATATGGGGGGGGGGGGCTCTAACGAATATGGTAGATGGTGTGTATCATAAGCCACCAATAGATGATAATTGATAGTGTTATCATTGGTGGACTGAGTGGCCTGGTACATTTCTTCAAAAGGGCTGATTGATGTCAAATCAATAATTGACTTTCTTTTATGTAGGGTACTAGAGCCGGATATCATGTTCACGGATGCTACTAGCAAAATAAGAGGAGGATTGGATAATGGAATTATTCCAATGAGCGAAGAATACTTAATAATACCTACTCCAATGTTTTGATATTGAGGGGATGAAGAAGCTAAAAGTAGAACATTATTCACAGAATTCGAAGTCACATCGGGTGAACAGAAATCTAATTGGTCAGTGGTAACAATATTCCCTTGGAATGGGAACTAGATTACTTGAAAGACATATGAAGCAACAAATTGCATCATGTAGAACCAATTATGACCTAGAACAATATTGTAGTCTAAAGGAGCATCAACAACTTCAACATGAATGGAGACGGATTCCCCCCTCTTCTACCTCAAGAGAAGGCACTAATCCATAGGGTGGAAAGTCGTGACCATCAAAATCCTTTAATGTCATGGGTGAATGATTGATTTTAGGAGAGACAATAGCTCTACAGTACTAGGACAAAGATATGAATGAAGTGGAGGATCCCTCATCGAATACGGTACGACAAATTATTTCCCCAATAGCTTTTGTGGATAGTTGGAAAGCCAATTGATGGGAGAGCCTAGAGTTAAAGTCATCCTATTTGAAGGCGATAATGTTATTGTGTTCAAGATCTAGTGCTCCAAGAAATGATAACAAATTCTTCCACTATGTAGGACATCTTTGGAGTACCTCAAGAGTGGAAATAAAGCATGGTGATTGAGCCATATCTTCAACTATATTTTAGTGCTAGGCATCACGTGTGTTAGGATTAACTACATATTTACGAAGTGTACTCTTAGGTGGCTGGAGAATTGCTTCAAGAATTAGTTTTTAAATTTGAATACCATTAGTAGGATTAGGGGGGGATGGTGAAGGTTTTTCTGGTGGAACATTATTAGTATTATTCTTTGGAGGAGGGTCATAGCTCTGGGATCGAGTGTTGATATTAAATGAATCACTTGAAATCATTTTTACTTAATATATAGAAGATGAAGAAGGCCCATGCAAGGATTGACGGTCAAACAATTGTGGTTAAGTGGGAAAGGATCGGTAAGGACTGCTGGGATGGGGGTATTTTTGAGAAATTTACTGAATTCCTCTCAATAAGGACACACTTTGGTGAAGTGGTCACCTCCACATATGAGGCATGGAAATTTGGCCTCTCTTGTTATTAGAATCAACACAATATTTTTTTTTATTCCCTTCTTGTTGGTTTTCATATTTCTTGGATTTATTTTTTCCTTTCTTATTTCCTCCTGAAGATTCTGAGGATTGAACATATTCACTTTGGTTGGTGAAACAGGAGGGGAAGTAGGTTTTGGGTTCAAAATGGTTTGACTAACAGGAGCAACTGGTTAGTTTTGCTTCTTCGAGGATTTGGTTATCGATTGGGTTTGAACATAACCAATAATGAAAATGACAAGTGGTTCCGTTGAAGGTCTTGAAGGATCAGACACAGGACGAGGAGCGTGAGGAATTAAGTCATAAAAGCTGCCTGACTGGGAATAGACCAATTCAAGGTATTTTTCACGGCTAATGGCCTACTCCTCTGTAACAATACCTCCCATGGAAACATTCCTAGCAATGGGGGGAAGTAGATATTTAGTAAACCAATCAGTAAGCGATTGATCAGGAATAGGAGCCTTGATCAACCTACGTATTCATCTCCACTCATGTATATGATCGGATATATGAGTAGAAGTGGTTTGGCGAAGTAAGGTCAAGAGGTCAGTACCTGTCTCATAGCGAATAGGTAATTGAAAATGTGTTAGGAAATCCATTTCTAGGGTGTTAAAATACCAAAAGGAATGTTGAGGTATCTCAATATACCATTTTGCAGCTACCTTGGTGAGAGTTCTCTGAAACAAATGGAGGTGATTTAAACAATCCATTAGAGAGTTTAATGAGCACCAAAAATGAAATTTCATTATGTGGCTTTTAGGATATTCACTAGGTTTGCAATAGAATTTAGGTATATCATAGGGTAACTTAACCGGGATGGTTGTCCATGAGGGATCATGATGTATGGGGTCATTGATCAATATGGACATATCTAACAGATCTAAAGTAGCCATAAATGGTAATTGTTGATTAGGTTGGGGGTACTAGTAATACTGATATGGCATATATGGACCAGTAAGACCATAAGAATATTGATAAACGTGTATAGATGATGTTCCCATAACCGTTTGATTAGGTGGTTGGTTTCCAAATGACCTAATTGAGGGTCCACCAGGTGGTGGGATTCCCAAGGGAGGATGACCTCCAGGGGGTGGGCCTCCAGATGGTGGGCCTCCAGGTTGTGGGCCTCCAGACTGTGGGTCTCCAGGTGGTGGTCCTCTAGGTGGATCTCCAAAAGGTGGTCCTTTAGGGGACCTCCAAAAGGTGGTCCTCCATAGGGTGGTCCTCCAAAATTCCCAGTAGTGTTCATAAATGGTCCCCTAGGCATAGGGACATTTGACCAATTAGGTTACCCCCATGGTGTAAAAGTGTTTATAAGATAGGGCATCCTAGGATAAAAAACCCTTGGTGATGCAAGTTGATAATTTTGATAGGCTGTAGGTGGATGATTTCCTGGGTAGGTGTAACCCGAATAATATTGACTAATGGTAGGTTGAACCCATATAGGTTGTCCCAGGCCGAAAGAAGGAGTAATGATATTGGTGCTCATAGGAGGAGTGCTAACTGTCAGTTTTACTACCTCTAGGTTTGTCCCCATGCTAGCAATGGTTCCCCTACTAGGCAATGCAACTTGACCTGGGGGTTTCCCCCTAGGATTTAGGGGGAAACCCTAAATCACAGGGGGATTTAGGGTGGGTGGGGTAGGAAAGGGGGGTTGGTCCAGATCATGAACAACCATGTTTTGAGCCAGTGACCTTGATTTGAGAGCCACATGTGATGATGAAATGGCATGATACCCAAGTGGAATACTTTCTGAACGATGGAGGATAGAAAAAATAATTTCCTCTTTATATTCTCTCCTAGGTTACACAAACGTTCGAGAGTTTCTCGAACTAGTCCAAAAAATACGTCACCAGGCATATCTTCTCGAATGAGGGTAACATAAGATGACCAGGTAGTCCCATATTTAGAAATGGATTGACCTAAATAGGTATCCCAAAAAGGTGTAGCTGGACCAAATTATGCTACCATGGTATCGTCAGATGGGTGATTGAACACCCAAACTGATGAACCAGGTTGACCTTTTGTTTGAAAAAGAAAAGTGGTTTCTTGTGTAGATGGTTTTTGAAATATGATAGGACTTTGAAAGGAGGAAATTTCTTCCTTGAATTCCATAACTAGAAAACTTTCTACATGCGAATCAGTCGTAGTTGGTTGGTCCATCGTTTCACCTTCGACTTCTTCTATGACAGGAGAAGAGTTAGGTGGTAAACCCTGCATCTTGCAATATCATCTCACAGGCATCTTAGTCAGGATGTTGGCTGAATATTTATACTCTAAAGCTTTATACAAGGAAGAGATCACACATAAAAAATCCTACTCAAGCTAAGGCCACAAGCAAACTTAAATGATAGGATGGGCTGATAATAGTTAGTTCCTCACTAGGATTATCAAGTTGTCACAACTCACAATATACCACAAGGTCCAATAGTAGAATGCAAAAAGGAGGATTGGTACCATACCCTTTCCTGAATACCCGACTACCTGGATGATACATGCATAGTATCTCCTCGAGTGTTGTTCTCGGTGTATTGCTCTAACACAAAAGTAAAAGGATTTTCTCAGTTGGTTTGGGTATTCTACAGGGGTCTCTCGAAATACACTAGGTACATGGGAGCTTAAATCCATATTAGTGTTGTCTAATGCACAACCGTTCGAAAGGGGACTTTCGATATACAATTAAGTATGTGAAGCACATTTTGATATAACCTAAGGGTACATGAAAGGTCGTTCAATATACCAAAAGTGCGTGGAAGGACCGCATGATCCCTAGGATGCTGTGCAGGAAAATAACGATAGCTTCTATGTTTTAAGATGGCGAAACATGTCTCTATCCTATCACTCAAATTACTAGAATTTTTTAACCTAAGCTATTATTGATTTTATATTGATGGCTAGTGAATGTTTGTGGAATGTGGATCAATATGCAATGTTAATATGTAGATGTAATGCAACTCTTATTTTCGATTAATGCTACTTATAGACAAGGGGTGACCTATGATGGTACATTGTGTAAGGCTACACTAGAGTGCCACGAGAGTGTCGACACACGTTTTCCATAGGGTCTAGGCACCAGCGGTGCACTATGTAGTAAGCAAAAGAGTGCCACCAACACTACTTTTCAAAATGAAATAGGCTCCAAAGAGTGGTTGTTTCTCTATCAAGGCTACCAAGGGGAGTCAACGAATCCACAGACTTGAAAAAACCAAGAACTTGCAAAATAAAGTAGTGATGGATTAGGATGGAATGATAAGGAACTAAAACATACTTCACAAGAGTAAATTGAATGAATGGTAAGGTGGATCACTCAGCTTAACATATCAAATGAGTTAAGCAAACAAGAATCACAAGTTTATAAGCAAGAGTATTATAAAATATATCATATCTAACTGGATCCGCTCCAAATCTGATCATATCTATCTTAGATCTGACTGGATCTCTCCACAATATGGTCACTAATTTTGTTTTCTAGGAATATTTAAACTAGTGTGGACACTGCTTGTTCCTCTAGCCTATATTATACAAGTCTATAACAAAAATACACAACAACATATCCTTTCCCTAGACAATGGATCTACTTGAATAAACTACTCTCTTACCAAAGATCTAGTAGTTTTCCTTTGTTTCACCGATCTTGAGGCGATATACCGTACCTGCAAAGAAACACTAGAAACAAGAAAAGGATGAGAGCAACAAGATAAATAAAAAATATATATTAGTGATCAAGGAATCTAATAATAAATTATCAATATTCAGATAAATCATATATGGAAAAGGGAAACACTTTTCTATTAATATATGAAAAGAGAAAGATACAAAAAAATCCTTGATGTCAATAGATTTGTCTCCAGAACGTCTTTGACACACTCACATAAGTCTCAAATATTACAAACTCTTGTTCACACCGCTCTCTTAGATTTTCCTCAATACCATACTTCAATCCAACAACATAAGGATGCTCTACTTGGTCTCTCCTCACATAATCCATGAAGCTTTCTTTTATAGGACAAGGGAGGCTCAAACAAGTTGAGATATTTTGGGAAGAGGATAGGGAATGATCCCTATAGGATATGAGGTTGATTTCTAGTTCTCCCAAGCATATAGTATCATCCTCCATGAGAGCTTTCACTTGGAAGCTTATCGAAACTTCTACTTTTGCAATTTTAAGCTTGCCAGATCTCCTTGCAATGAGGGTATGTGCATTGACACATCTTGTGATGAAGGAAAGGGTGCCACTTAAACCTATTGTCGATGAGCAGGGTGTTCCAACCCTTCTTGGCACTCCGTCATGGAAGGAAAGGTGCTTCAACCATGCTAAGAGTGGGAAAAAAGTATCCAAAAGAGTTCTTGACCAAGGATTTTGAGGGATTGAAGAATTGGAGTTGATTTTAGGTGCAACATGAGGATTTATTAAATGTGAAAGGAACTACTAGAAACAACCATGTAGACAAGTCTTACAAGCAATTGTGCTTTTGTTATTTTAAGCTACCAACTAATTGTTTGAAACAAATAAAATTTGCTTACTACAGAAATACCCAATTTAAATAGGCTAAATAGTCCATAAAGAACAAGTATCAATAAAACTATATATAAGAAATAATAGATGATGATTACAAATTGATTATATTTCTATACATGTAGAAATCCTAAAGGCACTATATGGTGACCATTCACAAATGAATGCATCCTTTAATATTTAATAATCACATACATACACACACACACACACACACACACACACACACACACACACACACACACACACACACACACACACACACACACACACATATATATATTGCCTTTCCCTTCAGGATGCTTTGTCCTCAAAGCATACCTTACTAAGTAAAACTACATGCGCTTTCATAAAACCATTTGTGGTTTAATGAATTCTATACTTTAAATTTTTTGCTTTTCATTTTTTTTTGTTCTCTTGTTGATAATTATTTCTTTTTTTTCACTTATTCTTTGAAATATTCTTTCTTACTTATTGGTCTATTATTCTTATTTGCAACCGAAATAATTTATTATTTCTCCTTTTTATTTTTCAGATTAACTTGATTGAATATTGTTTGGCCAAATCCCTGCATTTGGAGAAGGTCCTAGATTTTTGGAAAACCCAAAACTGATGGCCAAAAGCCAAGTTTAGACAAAGTATAAAAATAATGGCCAGAGGCCAAGTTTCAAAGAAGCTCCAACAAGGGTTTATGGCCAAAGGCTAGAATCAATCCCAAGAAGGGGCTTTGATACCATTAAAACAAATAAAATTTGTTTACTACAGATATACCCAATGTAAATAGGCTAAATAGTCCATAAAGAACAATTATGAATAAAATTATATATATGAAATAAGAATGATGATTACAAAATGATGGTAGTTCCGTACATTTAGAAATCCTAAAGGCACTATATGGTGACCATTCACAAATAAATGTGTCCTTTAATATTTGATAATCATTTATTAATATTGTTATTTATCATTATTTAATACACACACACACACACACACACACACACACATATATATATAACATTGTTTGTTTCCCATTGCATTGTCTAAAACTTGGACAAAGAATGGTGATTTTTGTGGTGAGGTTAGAGTCCAACTGAGTATCATGATACCATCTCATTTTCATATCAAATCAAATCCATATCATTGATAGGTTAAACCATGTAAAACAATGATATTACTACCGCAATTGTGAAAATCAATAGCTACATGAATTTTGAATAATCAATTACAAAAATTCCTGTAATTGTGACTTTAACCAAGGATTTATGTTTTGAATGTTGAGAATTGAGGAAAACTAATGAACATGGAAGCATATCAAAATTATTATGAAAAAAATATATAATGGAATTCATCCCCAACATCTACTACTATGTATACCATCAAAGTTAAACCATATTTTTTCAAATTGAAGGATATAAGAATTCTCCTAATAAGAAACCTGTAATTTTGATAATTACCTCCCCCCAAGTGCATAGATTGGCATTTTTGTCATCTATAAAATGTTGAAGCATGATTTGGATGTATAATAGATTCTCCAAGTGACATATTTCTATTCGGAAGCATGATTATATGTGAATCAATGAGGATTCTACCATAATTATGCAAATTAACAGCTATAGGAATTCCTGTAATCCTATACAAATTATGGAAAAATATATGCAATGGATAACCTAGTATAAGAATGTTCTCTGGATGGATAAAGAAGTCCTCTCTTAACTCCTCATGCTTTTGCTTTGAATTCATTAGCATATTCCTTGTTTCATTGGTATTTTGATTGGTCTTTGATGTGAAGGGAATATTTCATATTTTGATCACTGATGAGAGGAATTGGTGCTCATAAAAATCATTGTTGATATTAACTACCATAGCATGATGCTGCAATAACTTGAACTAGAGGATACATGTACATATCCCCCACAGTCAAGAATTGGCATGGCCTTATGAAAAATAAAAATGTTAAAATGTTGGAACTGTTCATATGGATGCGGCATCTCCATATCCTCCACCCTCAAGAATTAGCATGTCCCCATGCAATTGAAGTATGTAGCTGTTGATGTAAACCTGGGGATTACATATTGTTGGCATCCATGTGGGGCTTATTTTATAGCTATGGAAAATATGAATATGTCAAGACCACTTATGTAATTGATAATCTTCTGCATGATATTGAATCTAGGCTCAATTTTTAGCAACATAGACCTCATAAAAAATTAATATGATACACAATCCAAAAATAATGATCGGAAATATCATAGTGATTCCTTACCTCAAGGATCTCAAACAAATGCATAAATACAACTTAGAATACCTCTCATGTACATTCCCATCCAAAGAAGTTGCATAGTTTGGGACTTTTGATAATCTGGTATATGATTGTGTTATGGAGCTAAAGAAGATTTAACCCATATTTTACATCAATAAAAGAATATTGGGTAAATTCACATGATGAAAAACACAAAACATAGGTAAATTTTAACTCCCAAATTATCTATATGAGCTTCAAATGGTTCAATTTAGAAAATATTAGGATCCTCAGGCCTGCATGAATTCACTGTGAAAGAAGATTGAAGGAGAAAGAAGCAATTCAATGTCCACTAATCACACATTCATGGTGAAATTTAACAACAAAGAGACACAAATTGGTCAACATAACATTACATCAATAATCATTAACATATGTGTAATACACTGATCATACAATAGGAATATTTCAAATACACTAGGTAGAATTCGAATTCACCAACTTGGATTGACTTCGGTGCTAATTCAATGTGGGAAAATCACCACTAGGAGCTCAATAATGCAACTTAGGATAACTAAATTAGTTCTCAATTAGTTAACTAAACAATGTAGGTAGGAAAAGGCACCTACCTCCTAAAATTAGGCAAATGTGGCTCTATAAAAACTTGAAATGAACTAACCGATTCCCCTCTTAGGATAACTCAACACAAACTAGGGTGAATTGATGATGGGACTCCCATGACTCAGTATGGGATCCTAAATTATAGGTATTGGTCTCTGGATATCCTAAAATCATGAAAATTGGTGCATCAAGGGGTAGGTGGGCCCCATATGAGTTGCCCATGGCACTAGTGAAGTGGAAACAAACTCCCAAGCTAGGAAATGACATTTAAACTATGGTGGAAAAGGGAGGATTATAATTAATCATAACACCACCCCTTAATCCAAAATTTTACAACCTGGGCTTTGGAAACTAAGATAAAAGGTCACCCATACAATATAATGAAAAAATAACAGCTCAATGAACCGAAGAAATGGGGAAAAGCTCATGGGAATCCCCCCCCCCCCTCAAAATGAGCGGGAAAAATAGGAACAATAACTGAATCAAACCTTTACACCAAGAAGAGATATGAGATAGAAAAATACATTTTTAGAAAAATATTTGGTGAACATGTCTGTAGTCTCGTTCTCTATAGAGTAGTAATAGAGAATAATAGCCTTACTATGAATTAGTTCCTGGATGTAGTGCATGTGGACTTCAATGTGCTTGGTCTGCTGCTTCTGTACTAGATCACTGGATATCTTGATTTCACTTTTATTATCATAGAAGTGGTCTACTGAAGGAGAAGTGTGAATTCCAAACCCTGTCAGAATCCCATGTAGCTAAACTTCTTGAATAGTTGCATTCACAACCCCCCTATACTCTGCTTCAATTGAAGAGAGAGAAAGATTTGCTTGCTTATTTCTTGACCTATAGATTGGTTCATATCCTAACATGAAAAAAAATCATAATATAGATTTATTGTCAATAATATCAATAGACCAATATAAATTACTAAAACCAATCAGATCTAGTTGTGCACCGAAATAATAGTGGATCCCAAACTCCCTCGTAGCTTGCACATAATTGAGGATGTGCTTTGTTGATTTCCAATGCAGCTCATGTGGATCCTGCATGAATATGGAAACAACAATCATAGCATAAGATAAATATGATATCGAATGGGTAAGGTACAATAGAATACCAATGAGTTGTCTGTAGAGTGTATTATCAACCAATGGTGTGGAATTACCTTCTTCCAACTTGATTCCATATAATAAGGGGAAGGGTGCTTCTTTGCAATCAATTATGTGGAATATTTTGAGAAAATATCCTATGTATCAGGACTGTGTAATCATGATCCCCAAATATTTTTGATTCACTTCAAGGCCAATAAAATATCTTAGCAGCCAAAGAGTAGTCATGGAGAATGCCTTGCTCAAAGATGAACTGATATCCCTCAATCCAACAGTTGAGCCACTAGTAGTGAGAAACTCACCCACATATAGAACAATCAAAAGTAAGGAGCCTCCCTTCTGCTGCATGTATACATTTTAGTCAAAATTGCAGCTCTCACATTTTTGTGACATTAGGAAGGAATCCATCTTGGCATACCACACTCTTGGGGCTTTCTTGATCCCATACACAGATTTTCTTAGTTTGCAAACCAAGGATGAATATTTAGTGTACCCCTCAGGATGTCTCATGTAGATATCCTCTTCCAGGTCACCATGGAGGAAGGCACTCTTCACATCCATGTTATGTAAATCCACCTCTTTGAAGCTGCAATGGCCAAAACTATCCTTATGGAATCCATTCTTGCAACAGAAGCAAATGCCTCATTGTATTCCAACCCATGAACTTGTGAGTACCCATTTTCCACTGACCGATCCTTGTACTTGGTAGTGGATCCATTAGATTCTAGTTTAGTCTTATAGATCCATTTGCAATGGACTAGATTCCTCCCAAGAGGAAAAGTGACAAGCTCCTAGGTATTGTTTTCATGTAGAGAATCATACTCATCATCCATGGCTTCTTGCCATATTAGATCATGGAAAGCCTCACTGTATCATTGAGGATCATACCCCATCATCATGATGCACCTCTCTAGGAGAAGTGGATCTATATGGCAGAGTGCAAGGTTTTCATCCTGATATTGATATCTTTTCCTTATTTTGTCATCTATATCCCCGACACTATTCCCAATAGCTTCAATGATATTTTGGGCCCATTTAGGACTTGGGTTGGGAGCAGGTGATGGATGTAGATTTGGATCTGGTTGAGATTCATTCTTAATATCAAGATATTGGTCATCTCGGTCCTCATCTTCAAAATTTGAATCTGAAATATTAGTTAATACATCATCATCTACAAATGGAATTGATTATTATACCTTCCTCTTCATCTGGTTGTAGATCATGCATCAGATCTTCACTGAACTATACACTTTTCTCTTTGAATCATCCTCTGGTTGCAATCTCCATCAGTTTGTAATAATTTGCATCATATGCATATCCCAACAGTATGCATTCACTAATTTGAGGTTGGAAGGATTTCCTCTTGTTAGTTGGAATTCCAGGACATGCTTTGGATCCAAAAACCCTTAGATGTGAGACATTGGTCTTATGTCCCATCAATGCTTCAAATGGAGTGACCCCAACCAATAAATTGTGGGGCGCTTGATTCTAGATGTATGAAGCATAGTTCATGGCTTCAACCCACATATATTATGGAATATTTCTTGCTTCAAGAAGGCATGTAGCCATCTCTTTCAAAAATATGTTCTTCCTCTTAGCTACACCATTTTCCTATGGTGTGTATGGGACTGAGTGTTGCATTTGAATACTTGCTGAAGCACACAACTAATGGAATTGTCTTTTGATGTATTCTCCTCCATTATATGATTCGAGTGTTTTTATTTTCTTCCCAAGAGTGTTCTCAGTTAAGGATTTAAATTTTTTAAAGGTTTCAAACACCTCAAAATTATGCTTGAGGAAGTAGATCCAATAATACATTGATTATTCATCAATGACGGTCAAAACGTATTTGGATCCATTCATATATGATGTGGAAATTGGTATAGAGACATGACTATGAAACAGATCAAGTGCAGAGGCATCTCTTCTTTCGTTCCGAACCTCATACCTTCACTCTTGGTGCTTACTTACCAAGCAACCATTACAGACAACTTCATAGGAATTGGTGACAGGAAATAACTCAACCATATTTTCATTGTACAACTGCTGGAGATATTTGAAATTCAGATGGACAAATATTTCATTCCAAATCATTCTTGTATAATTAGCATGAGTCAATAAGGAACTTGGATATGAGTTAGGAAGAAAGTGAGAAAATTCATATTCCTTGAAGGCATGATTTGCAGCTCCTTCCACTATCAGGTTCCTAGTAGAAATTTTAGAGATCTACACCGAGTCAAGATAAAATGTGATTCACTTGGGTAAGCCAGTATGGTTCATGTGGTATAGATACAATATATTTTCTTCCAGGGAGGGCACATAGAGGACATTCTTAAACACTCTATGCTCAAATTTAATTTAACTTTTCCTGACAACTGGGATTTGAGAGTCATCTCCCATGTGATTTTTTGGTCCACTAGAGATATAAAAAGAAGAGAATGACTCTTTGGAGGCCACCATGTGGTTGGAGGACCGAGAATAAATGAGAAAATCTTGTGACTGAGAAAATATTGCCTTCAGAGCATGGCATATCTCATGATCTTCAGTCTTGTTTCCAGGATCATGATTCCTTCCTCCTTTAGGAAGGGAAATATTATTTTGTTCAAGGAGTCTAGACATCTGGTTTATTGTTTTCTTCATACATAGGCTCTCTAGATTATTCCTTCCCTTGTAGTATGAACACTTGGCCTTTCCAAACGTTTTTTTCTTTTCCTTATTGGAAGCGGAGGCTCCTTCTGAAGTTCTACTTCTCCTTAGGCTTGAAATCAATGTTCTTCTTTTCCTTGCATTTCTTCTTCCCCTTTGGTTGCACATTCTTAGTCTCCCCAGCTAAGAGATCCTGATTTTTGGAGGATTTGAGGGATCCCATCTATATCAACTTATCTTGTTCCTAAATAAGATAATTTGTGAAGGAATCAAGAGATGGAATTCACCAATCAGGAGTTTTCAGTTTCCCAGAGTGAAAGGTGTATATGAACACTAAGAATTTTGGGCCAAGTTTTCTCATAATTGAGAGCACCAATTGCTCATATTTCTTGTCAATCCCACATTGCATGACTGCATGGCAAGGGATTTTAACTTTTAAAAGAATTGATGGATGGTTTCAAAGTTTTTGGGATGTAGAGAAATCAACTCATTATCCAGAATATGGCCTCTCATCTCATCCTTCTTTCCAATCATAGATTCATTCTTCTCCCATACTTCCTTTGGAGTTTTAATCCATCAATATGGAAGAGTGACTCCCTGGAGATATGAATGCACATGAAACCAAATGCTTTATATAGCTTATTCATATACTCTGAATTCTTAAGAGGATGCTGGGGTTCAACCTCCTTTAGCATGGTAACCTTGTATAGACCTTTGTTACACAACACTATTTGCATATCATCCCTCCAATCGACATAGTTAAAGGGTGTGAGGATTTTGGGTGTGAAGGCTGCAAAATTCTCCATCTTGCAACTTCAAGGAGCAAGAAAATTCTTCATAATTCTTCAATTTACCTACAAAAAAACTTCAATTTGAAGTCAAACCAATTAAATCACTCTCCACTTTGACATGTACACTTTCTTTGGGTGCATCACACTTGTCTAGACTTCTCTAGACAAAATCCAAAGGGAAGAAGGAAAGAATAGTAGGAATTATGTGGAACTCAATTGCTTCTGGTGCATCAATGGAATTTTCCAAGGATTGAAGTTGGCCTTCATCTAGGGTCCACTTACCACTTGATGCACCAGTTTGCATGAGTTTGGGAGCTCCAGAGGCCAATCCCTATGATTTAGGAGCCCACACAGTCATGGGAGTTCCATAATTAGTTCAGCCTAGTCTATGTTGAGTTATCCTCATATGGGAATCAATTAGTTCATCTCAAGTTAGTCTAGCACCACATTTTCCATATTTTAGGAGGTAGAAACCTTTCTATACCTACCTTGTTTAGTTAAATGATTGAGAACCAATTTAGTTTTCCTGATTTGCATTAGTGAGCTCCCAGTGGTTATTTTCCCACATTAAGTTAGCACTGGAGTCACTGCAAGTTGGTGAATTCAAATCCTTATACCTAGTGTATTCAAATTGTACCTATCGTATGATCATTCTATTACACATAGGTTAATGAATATTTATGTAATGTTATGCTGACCAATTTTTCTCTCTTGGTTGTTCAATTTTACCATGAATGTTTGATCAATGTATATTGAATTGCTTCTTTCTCCTTCAACCTTCTTTCACAGTGAATTCATTCAGGCCTGATGATCCTAAGATTTTCTAAATTAAACATGGTATTAGAGCTGAGGTATCACGTTCAATTCCCTTGATATATGCTGGAGGGGGGTGCCACACCTCTGGGAATATAAAAATGTGGAATATTTTCCACTCCTAATAATAGGGCATTGTACTTGGTTTCATATGCTCATCAACATCTGTTCATTTTGGTTTAACAATAAACCTTGCATGGTATCGGAGATGAGGTATCACATTCAATTCCCCTGAGATACGTCGGAGGGGGGGTTTTTCACCTCCGAGAATATAAACATGTGGAATAACCACTACTCTTGATAATAGGGACTTGTTCTTGGTTTCATATGTTCATTAACATCTGCAGGTTTTATTGCAACGACAAACCTTACACAAACTGTACCTACTCAATGAAATCACAGATCAATACATTAATGCATCGATTCTCAGGTTCATATTGTCGTTGTATGCCTACAATATTTCTCTTTAAATTCAGTTTTCCTCCATTGATATTCAATATTCTCCTCGTACTCTCCTTTGGAAAATTATCGATTTTTTCTGCAGCTGTGACTTCTACAAATTTGCAATATTCCACTCCTCGCCTTCTTGGGAAATCCATTACAAAAATATATACATTATACTTTATAGCATGTTCTCATTAAAAAAAGAGTGTCAAATATGAACCAACAATCCTTATTATGTGGATCTCCATGCTGATTGGGCGTTCCACATGTCATTGTCTGATTTGGACATTTCAGAGCCAACCGCAACACAATTCTAGAAAATTATGTACTAATATGAAAATCATTTCTCCCAAACTTTGATTCTAAAAGTAGCCCTTGATAAAAGTAAATGGACCCGTTCCGGAAGTGGGTTTTGAACGATTTTGGAAAATTATTTACGGTTTGATAAAAATGGATCCCAAAATATTATTCCCAGAATAATGACAGGTGTTGTGGCTGCAACTGTTTTCCCCAAATTTTTTAAAATTTTGGACCCCCCGTTATGATTTTAATGCTGCATTGAATCAATTGGATATGTGAATTTTTGGTCATGCTTTAATTTTGGATGGTTTTCGAAGATGAACTCTCATTCTGTTTTCAGAAATTGCTTGTGTTGGAATTTGCTGCGGGTCGCAGATGTTAGAGTCTGGTTTTGTTAGTCGAAGATGAATCGGATCAGGTGTTTTTGAAAAACGTTGTTTCAGAGGTGAAACAGTTTCAATCGCCGCCATTTTTTTAAAGTTTTTTTTATCACTTAGATCAGAGGTTGTTGTCTGTTTTGCTTCCGCCGTTGCAGCTCCCAAACCAGCTAGCTACCCGAAATAAAAAACGCTCTGCCCGCCGATGCGTGCCGCATGTCTGTATCCTTTTCTCTTTCGTCATTGCGGCTGTGCAAAGCACTTGGATTCCGATGTCGTTGTCCTTCCGATTTTCGATTGGAAGTTTTCCCACCACAGCTTAGGTCTTAACTTTTCCAACTCCAATGTGCTTAAGTGTTTTCGCAGTACCCATCGCCTGTTAAGACCTACTTATGCGGCTGTGAATAGGTATACCCTGCCGATGTTAGCGTTCTAAGCCACCGATGAGTTCTTTTTTTCCTGTCGTTGGTGATTTCTTTCTAACCCGTAGGTAGAAGGGATAATAGTGTCGGTTCTTGTCAAGTTTCCTAACATTAATGTAGCGCATGGAGTTTCTTGCTACTTAGCCGTTGTGGTTGTTATAATTTAACGTGGTTTGATTCTCTTGAAAATATAGTCCCAATGAATGATAAATTGTCGTTTAATTGCAGGAGCGTCCAAGAGACTGTTCCGACTACTGCGGGGCGAAGTTCAGACCGAAGGAGACAGGATTGCAAGGAGGACAAGTAAATTAGAAGGCAAAGCCAATAGTGACAAAGGCGCAAACCTGAAAGGTCTGTCAGTTACTCAGCAAATCATGAGTCTGTGTAGGAAATATAAAGAGAAATATGAAACATTTTGAGGGACCAAAAGGTCACTCGTGTGGGGGCAGCCCAAGTGGTCAACTGTTGGTTTAAATATTTGAAATTTAGAATGGACAGGGGATTTTTCCTAGTTAGACATGTAAAGAGATATTGTAAGAAGAACTACTTTTTTTTTCAATAAAGAATTATTGTTTTCCTGTCGGAGAAAGTTTGGTGGGATGTTCAAATGCTATGCTATGGATTGGTGAAAGATGAACTATTTCGTTTTTCCAGTTTTTGTCCATTAATTGTGAGATCGTTCTAATTCTTAGAACCTATGTTCTTGTTTGAATGATTTCTGGTTTATTCTGTGAAATTACAACCATGAGTAATGCATGTTGTTCATAAACAATTGGTTATCTGATTGTCTAAATATCTTTAATCGTTCATGTGTTGTAGGAAGGAATATCGGCTATCTGTAATTTCTCTTTATAATGCATGCACAATACAAATTACTCATAAATAAGTTACAATTTGGATCCCTAGGGATAGATAGATAGATAGATAGATAGTTAGTTAGTTTTACTTTATTACTGCACATGTGATTTAGATGCTTGTGAATTCTAAGATGAGAGGTAAGAACCTGCGCATCACGTTGTGACTACTCCTTGCGTCCTTTATCACCATGCATGGTTAATTAGGCACGTGCATATCATACTTTAAGTCAAAAAATACAAAAATATATACGGTGGACCGGGCCGCAACCGGTAAACCCTTTAGTTTTTGTTACTTGACCTACGGTAGCCGGACCGCAAACCGGACTGATTCCCTATACTAGATAGTCACGGAATAGTTGGGAACGTTGTCTGGGGAGAATCCCTTGCTGTTGTTTCCTGTGAATTTCCAGGCCTCAACAACAGGAAAAACCACTACACAAAATATTTGTTTGGTAATAGCATGATGTTACCGGAATTCTAAATTTTGATCATGAAATATGAGAATGAACGCACCATTTTGATATAGGCCCACTTGGAATAATAAAGAGGCTACTTGAAGGAGATCATAGATTTCTTTAGGAACATGCAATGATAGTAATCTCGTACAATCTAATTTTCTTTTTGCAGAATCAAGGAAGTTTGATAAAGAATTCGTATTTTCTTAAATAATTTTCTCTTTTTACTGTTGATCATTTGTATTTTGAATTCTGGTGTGTATTGTAGATCAAAATGGAAGGAATATGGCTAAATATTGAAGGTGAGGGAAACAAACCTAAGAAGTATGAAATTATCATAGAGAATGGAGGATGATGAAAGCTATATCATGAACTCTATATTATTAGTGGGATAGGGATGATTCATACTACAAGGAATCTCATAACCAAGGCTAACTCAAGACATAAATCATCCTTGTAGGAGCACAATCTATGCTACTTCCAGTGCTTCTTCAAACATGAATTGTTTCATTGTGCTTAGAACCAGAACTATTCCATTATTTTATTGAATTTTATTAACTACCCTACCCTACCCTACTTGAGAAGAAGGGAGGCCACTTCTCTAGTGTATGAGTACTTCCATTGTAACCTTGACAGTGGATTGGATGTGAGGGATCATCCAGTATATTTGATTTTGTGCCAAAATTTATTGAATAATGAACTGGTTTGTTGCTCTAAGAATTGTCTGGAACCATTCTTCAATGTAATTGCAGCCTCTTTGGTTCCCTTATTTTTCATGACTTATTTTTCAGGTCCTCCTTTATCATACATTGTATATCTTTGATCATTTGGTTCTTACACAAAGGATCTAGGCACATAATACCAAGGAACTCCTTGTTCTCAGGTTCCAATACTTACTCTCCATTGAATGTTGTCTGTGTATCCTCTTCTAATTTGTAAGGAAAATTAGGGAGAACTACTATATCCTCTTGTTTTTCATGAAACTTTGTCTCTATCACTTCTCATAGTGTAGTTATGTTATTAAATGCTATCAAAATTTCTTCCTCTTGAGACATAGAGATGATCCCTGTTGTTGCTAAGATATAATATATTCCTTGAGGCAACATTATTCTCTTCCCAATAATTGTTTGGCATGCTTGAAGGCTTACTATTGGATGATAATCCATGTCTTGCACATGAATTAGTGCAAGGGGGTCTTATTTTAAAAAAACTACAACTTCTATGCAAATCAAACTTCAAAGTAAAGAAAAATTTAAAGCAAAGAAAAATCCAAAGCAAAGCATGTACTTAGGAACCCCATTCTTTAATACCTTGTTGTTACCAAGTTCCCTTCATGGAGATTTTTCTTATTCCATGCATCAAACTGAAATAAAAGGACTAGAAACCAAATTACTGATCCATCAATTCACCTAGTGCCAAAATATTCTTAATCTAGTGAGATTGTGTACCCATTTAAGTAGGCTGGAGCACAGGTTCTTACCTCTCATCTTACTGAACCATCTCCTTGTGTTTTAGGATCTAGATTAGAACCCAATTAGGCCCAAAATATTTTGACACCTCCTCGAAAATGGTGCCAAAATGTTGGGAGAAATAATTGCTTGGTTTTTACCTCACATAAATTATCAACTAGGGTCAGTAAAATGATGATGCATCATGCAAAGTATATGAAGAAGAAAGACTCAATTGGTCACTTTATAACTAAACAAACCAACAATCCAATCAATTAGATATTAACAATAGTACATCTGCATATTTTTCTCATGGAAAATCATTTCTATTGCAACACTTTTGAGTAGCAATAACAATGATCACGACCCCATATTTTTGTGGAAACATTTTTGTCGCTATAACCACATGTTGAATCATTCATCGCTATGGCGATAGGAAAGAGATGTCACATGGAGTTTGTGGATGATGCTTACAAATCAAATTCCATCACTAAAGTGATGAGATCTTTGTCGCTATATCATCTTCATTGTGATGTCATTTCCGCTTATACATTCATCATCGATATCATCACTGACTATGGAATTGTATTTATATTTACAAACAATGTAATAAAATTAGTGTATAATATACAACACATATTTAAAATGATAAAACATTTTGTGAATACGTGATTAGTAATATTACAAGAAGTACATTATGTAATGAATACCGTCTTACCAAGGGACGATATTCATACCCCACTTCAGCATGCCCCTTCTCTTTACAATTTTTTCAGCTGTTGTTCTTAAAATACTTCTTGTTCTCAAACCCCTACAATAATTGCAAGGACAATAACACTTTCCATCACCCTTCGCCTCTAATGCTTCCTTAAACTCAAAATACCTCTTATTATTTTCTTCCCAAGTATATTTATTTGACATTCTAATAGCCTATAATAACAAAAAAACTCAATCAATATATAGTTAAATTGAATACAATATATATATATATATATATATATATATATATATATATATATTAAAGACATGAAATTAAAGGATGTGACATGGAAAGTGAAAAATATAATTTTTAGTATTAATTAATCCTCTTTTGTCTAATATAGTCGATTTGGTCCTTTTTCCTAACTTAGGGATTTATTATTAGTGTACTAGAGTGTGGGGGACACCTAGAGGTTAAACATCACTTAATGCATGTGCGCCTCTCATTTTCTCTCATTTTCCTGTAGATCAATGGTTCAATAATTTAACATGGTATCAGAGCCTTGTTTAGGCTAGCATCAAACCTTGTTTGACCTCCATTGTGCACAAGAAGCAGCTTATTTTCCACATAATTCCTAGAATCATAGCATTTCTCCCTTTGGATTAGAGTCCAAAGAGTCTATCTAGGTGTGACGGACTCTGAAAAAGGGTACATGTCGAGGTGGAAAGGTTTGAACTGATATATGATTATGAATTGGTTTGTTTGCAGTGATATTTTGTAGGTACAACTCAATATGGATTTGATATTATCATTCCCTCTTCTTACTCCATTCACAAGATATTCAAAGTGGAAATTGAAGATGATTCATCTCTAAAGAGACAAGGTCTCTATGAGGTATCTATTGGACTTGGTAAAGAGTCTTATGAAGATGAGAATTACTGGATAAATGATGGTCATATATATTTTGGAAGTACATGTCTAGCATTTTCTCCAAGCTTGCACTACCTTATTGATTCGACTGAATACCCAAAGGATCTCTGGACAGAATTGGATAGAACCTTTGGAAAGAACAATGAGGATCATTCTAGCAATTTAGAGAGAACACCTAGCACCACAAGATTTCTTTCTTCAAAAGTCTTGGCCTATATTCTCTTTGATGAATTTTTTCCAGATGAAGAAGAAGAAGAATCTTCAACACAACCAATTTGAATTGAAGAAAGTCTCCTTGGAGTGACTCCTTCTCCTACTGCTCCAGAAGTTTATGAGATCTATGATATCTCATATTCTAATATAGTTGATCAAGAAGAAGAAATTCGAATCTCTGTTATTGAAGAAAAAATCTCCTTCCATTATACTCAGAAATTCTCCAATGATTCTTCTATTTTAAATTATGTGCAAAGTTTTATAATGAATGCTTCAAAAAATGAAGAGGATTTCGATTTATCTCTCTCTAATGTTGTTGTTGGTATGCAAAAAAGTAATACTTTGGATATTTTCAAAGAAATTACAGATTTTAGGAGTGATTATTTCACCCTCATTGATCTATATCTTCTATCAAGTTCCTACATGATTGCTTGCACCAATACTCAGAGTTTTGTTGAAGAAAGAGAAAATTGTGCATCTACCATCTTAGTGGAGCACTTTGAAACTTTGTTCCACACTCTTGTATTTGATATGACCTTATTTGGATCTGATATGACCTTATTTGGATATGATATGACCTTATTTGGTTTGAATTTTAATTTTCAAGAATCTCCAGTCATGATTGTAGTTGTTCTCATCAATTTTGGCGTGAAGAATCAAGTACCTCAGGTCTCTTTCAAAATTGTTGTTGTGGATTCGATGTTAGTTTTATCTCATGAGTTTTCTGATATTATATTTTGTGAATCATTGGATATTTTAGAAGATATATCATTTTATGGATATCAATATTTCATTTTGAATGGTCCAAGGACTTATCTACCTTTATACTTGATCACATGCTCATCTCCTCACAATACTAGTAAAGATAGAGACATCCTGCATTCGACTGGACACTTTATCCTAACACTCAAAGTTGATTTTACATCATATAGTTTGATGTTCAAGGCTGAAACATATAATTTTCTTGGGTTTACCTCACATGGCTCGAATTATCAAGAATTTTTTCACTCTCATCAGTTGATCTCAGTCGCTCTACATGGGTCCAGTTTTCATCTTGTAGCTGTCTATGTTCTTGATTCAATTGAGCATATTCCTCTTCTTTGAAAGAGGAAAATTCCCACAAAAATAAACATTTAGTTTGGAGAGGTTCACATGCACAGTCCCAGGATGCTGATGCATAGAAGAACCAATATTTTGCATTATTTCTCCATAGTGTTGCAGATTGCAGAAATACTTTCACAAGTTTTTATTCAAAGCTTGTTTCTTGAATCCTGCTGATTTTGAGGGGGGGGGGGGGTGTTCCCATGAGGTTTTCCTGATTTTCCTTATTTTATTAAGTAGTATTTTATGTCATTTAGATTGTATGGGTGACTTTTGGCCTAGTTCACAAGGCCCAAGTTTTCCAAAGTTAGGATTAAGGGGGGGTGTTAGGATTAATTAATCCTCCTTTGTCTAATATAGTCTATTTGGTAAATTTTTCTAAGTTAGGGAGTTATTATTACTATACTAGAGTGTGGGGGACACACTTAGAGGTTATATTCCACTTACTTCATGTGCATGCATGAGTTTATGTGCCTGTGGGAGCAATCCCTACATTATAGGATCCCGCTCTGAGTTTTGCCAACAACCTCCATCAGTATGTTGTGGTAGGTAAGAATTTATGCTAAGTTAACCTCCAGTTACAATCCGTTATATCACTTTTGGTTATCCTAACGCTAGTTTTTCATGCATGTAGGGAGAGTGGAGCATTTTTCCCACATACCTCATCAGTTAACTGGTTTAACTAGTTTAACTGATTATAAGACTGATTTAGACATTAGGAGTTAGACTAGTGAGCTACAACAGTGATTTAGACACACTGCGTTAGCTAATGAGTCAGTTAGAACTGATAGATTCGAATCATATCTTTAGCATTCAAATTCTATTTACTGTATAATCATTATATTATTGATTAATGAATGAAGATTAATGTTGTAATTAACTGATCAATTCTTACCATATTTTTCTCAATTTTTTCTTGTTTAGTGTACATTGATCTTGATATTCCACTGCACAATTCACCTCTCAATTGCTCTCAGTTTCTTGTAGATCAATGGTTCAATAATTTAACACTAATTAGTAAATGTCCCTCCATGGTATTTAAAAATAGATATTCATGTGTATATATCAAATTCTAAGCTACAAATATATATAGGCATTAGTATTAAGGAGAAAATATTGAATAGTCGTCTCACTTTATGTATGGACCTACACATTAAAGGAACCAATAATTTAAAACTACTAACCTAGAAATGGAACAAGATAAAAAATTCGATGTGTTAAACCAATAATGGACTCTTCAAATCACAGATCGAACAATCAACATAAAAATGGTTGCAACTATAGCTAATAATTTGTTGAAAAATTTCTTAAGAACATGTATTTATAGATCAATGATCGCGGTGGTTCCAATGAAAATGAAAAATGATCAAATTTCAACAATAACCGTTACTATGATGATTGTTTATGATGATGATTAGTTTACCATCGCTATAGCGATGAGCTTTGTGATTTTTTCGCTATTACCACAAACAATTGTCGCTATAGGGACGAATAGTTATGTATGTCGCTATAACGACAATTATCGAGGGCCATAACATTTTTTTCGAAATTTTTTATCTCTTTATCCACAAAAATTTTGATTTTAACGTATTTGTGGAAATATTTCGTGGAACTTTTTATCCATACGTACTAATGTAAGTAGGTTGCATGAGATTCACTATGCATATGCCAATCAATTAACATTACGAAAGTGTCTAGGAAATAACCATCCCTTAAGTAACCAAATCAATTAGAGGAAAAAGTAAATTACTAAGGCAAGAAGGTAAAACCACACTTTGCATGAAAAGTAGAACCATATGATTGAGAGGACATAGGTTTAGACCCTCTGATATTTTGAAACACTTATTGGGATTCTTGGTTTAATAAATACTCAAGATATAGGGACACCAAGGGATCCCTCAAACCACAATAATGGAAATGTAAATTTCTTGGAAATGTAAATGAAGGAGCATAAACAAATGTACAACTATTGAAATAACATCACATGACAAAAGGAAACTAATTGGGTAGTCTATACCAGATATAGGGGGCTCTTCCTCCCTTGGAATACACTACCAAGGAGGAGTATAGTACTAGATTACGATGTGCATTAACAAACTTCGTTATACTAACATCAAAGATTACAATGATTCTTCTCTTCAATCTATCCTCTCCAACCTCTCAACCTATAACATATAATTTCTCTAACATTTTATATCAATGATATTCTCTCATATTTATACAAGAAGTTCAAAGGAGATAAGTTACATGAGGATAGGATGATATCCAAAACAAGTAGATCTCCTAAAAAATAAATCTTCAATCCTAAACATGTGGATTTATTCATAAAATATTGGATTTAGTCTTAATATGGTTTGGCTAGGTTATTGAGATCATAATATATGAGATCCATATGCCCAAAGTTGTGGACATGAGGCATGACTTGGTTGAATTGCTTAATTATTGGAACTACATGTGTGCTATTGGACTGGCAAGTTTCCATAGACAAATGGATTTTTGTAACAAAGATATGACTATCATATCAATTGGAAATTTTTCATAGCCAAATGGATTTTTGTAACAAAGAGTTGACTATCAGACTGGCAAGTTCCAGTAATACACTGCTGAATGAAAAGTATGGTGTTGAAATTCTAGAAGTAATTTAGGAATCAAAACTTCTATCCTAATTAATCATCATAACATGGGAAATTAGTCATTTTAGTGCACACATATCATGAAGCACATATAGGGTAAAAATGGATAATTACGGGAATATGGGTGATGAAAGGATGAGAATGAAATGGTAGAGTGAATGAATCATGGATAAATGGACACATGAGGCCCAAAAAAAAGTTCAAGAAGGAAGAACACTTTCACAAAAATCCTAGAAGATTAAATAAGTATCATAAGACTCACATGTCCCATAAATATTACGCAACATTCAGATTTATTATTGTTAGAAACTAGGACACATTGCAAGAAATCCCCCCCATGCAAAAGTTCAGATCAAGAAAGAAAATAATAAGAGATAGCATACCACATAAGACGATGAACCTATTAACAAGAAAGAAAGACGAGATTGTTCAATATAAGAGTAATATGTATTGTCTCACAAGTTGAAGGATTCACACCTTAAGGTTAATCGTGAGATCATTATCAATATTCTATAAAAGGAGTAGGAGAAGTCTCCTACAAGATTGAAATACAGAAAAGATATGATGATGAAGGATATATTGTGCAAGAAAATACTCTTCATATAAACACTAGAAGAACATGGATATAGAGTTTCTCTTGTTGATGGCCAAGATCTTATGTGGCCAAGTGGAAAAACTATCTATTGTGTAGCCGTTGAAGGGACACTCATATCCAACACTAGTACACATTACCAAGTGAACTATGGCATGGAATAATTTCTCAAACGATGTTGATCATGAGAAAGATTGACACAATTCATCATAATTAGATAATGAAGTAGAGTACGCTTCCAGTAAATCTAGATATTTTTACGAGGAGGAAAAGATCAAGAGGGATCCAACCAAACAAACAAAGATAAGTATTCGAATTGTCATTTCCTGTATATCTAATTGTTTAAATGATATTGTTAAGTTGTATACATATTTATGTTCACTAGGATATGTATTATCCATATTAGCAGCACACACGAAGAAATAAACATTCAAGAAGGAATAACACTCTCAAAAGAATCCTAGAAGATTCAAGAAGTATCATAAGACTCATAGGTCCCAAAAATATTACACAACATTTAGATGCTGTTATTTTGTTAGAAATTGGGACACATTGCAAGGAATTTTCTCCATGCAAAAGTTCAGATCAATAAAGGAAAGAATAAGAGACAGTATACCATAGAATATGATGAATTCATTCAAAATAAGGAAAGAGAAGATTGTTCAAGAAAAGAGTAATATGCATTTTATCACGAGTTGAAGGATTTACATCACAAGGTGAAGCTAAATATAATTATCAGTATTGTATTAAAGGAGTAGGATAAGCCTCCCACAAGATTGAATTCTAGAAAACCTATGAATATGAATGATGTATTGTAGACAAACCTCCTCTTCACATCAGCACTAGAAGAACATGGATATATAGTTTCTCTTGTTGATGGCCGAGATATTATGTGTCCAAGTGGAAAAAATATTGATGATGTAGCTATTGAAGGGACACTCAAATCCAACACTAGTACATAGTACCAAGTTAACTATGACATAGAAGTATTTCTCAAGCATTGTCGATCATGATAAAGATGGACAGTACAGGTCCTCAAAATCAGATGATGAAGTAGAGTACACTTCTAGTGACTCCAACTATTTTGTAAGGAGGAAGATATCAAGAGAGATCTGACCAACCAAAAAATGATAACTATTTGAATTTGCATTTCCTGTATATCTCATTGTTTAAATGATATTGTTCAGTTGTGTAAATATTTATGTTCCTAGAATCAAGAAATGTATTATGCATAGTAGAGTAAATACATTGATGAAAAATATACTACTAATATGCATGTGATGGGTAAGTAGCCTATAGTGTTGCACAACATTGCATGATCCATCATTGCTTATCTATAATGAAAACTCTTTTCCAACACGTTGGGAGAAGTGCACACTCTTATTATGTTCTGTTAGAGATGGAAGGCGTATAGTTAGTTATTGTATGTATACAGGATATGGACGAGTGTTACGTTGTAGCATTGGCTAAGATAATTGAATGACTGTGTGACCCATGACTTTATGTACAATAATTTGTCATTATTAATATGTTTTGAAAATTATGAAATGTTTCTGATCATGCAACTCAATTTGACATGTAGGAAATATTGTGAATTATGATCTACAAGAGAAGGATGTTGAGACTTGTTTCGAAGAACAAGTAATGACTGTTTAGCTTTGAAATTCAAGAATATTTATGAAATCAAGCATACTACATAAGTACAAATAAATATTTGCGTCTTGTATATTCTCCCAGAAATAAGGAATTGACTACGAGGAGACAATTGCACATATATCAAGATACACTTCTATTAGAGCTATGCTTGTGATAGCTACAAAGATGAAGTGGAAGGTACACAGAATGGAAGTGAAGAAAACCCTTCCTGAATGGTGTAGTATAAGAGGAAGTGTATATGGAGCATCCACTAGGATTTGAGAAACATGACAGATAGACACATGTGTGAAAATTAAAGTATGATTTGTACGGACTCAGAAGGAACCTAGGGCATTGTATTCTAGGACATATAGTTACATGATGATCATGAGGATAACCTAGAGTGATGAGATTTCAATATTTGATACAATGTTGAATGTGATTACTTATATAGGATGAGAATCTCGTAGATGGGTGCAAGGAGAAACTTGAAATAAAGTTCGATATGGACGATCTTGGTATACAGTAACCTTGACAAAAATAATCTCATATTAGTAGACCCATTTGGTGGGAGATGACATAGACGAATACACAGAAGATAAACGAAAAAGAAGGATATTAGTCACTCCAGTGCAGGATTTATTGATGAAAAAATTTCAAGATGTTAATATGCAGAGGGAAGATAATGCTTTATTACACATGGAGTAGGAAAGCTCCGCTTCAGAGGGAGTGACTACAATACATATATCAGAAGACGATTGAGAGACATTATCACTTAGCATCTATCCATGGCAAGGGTTTATTGCCTCAGTATATCAGGGATATGATTAGAGTGATACTGGATGTACTCCCTCACTCAAAGGGAGTAGATTTAAAAGTTCAATAATATTGGCATGATTCTTGGGATTAGATGTGTGACAAAGACTAGATGTGATTTTCCTCAATTAAGGAAAATATGCTCTTGAATATATTCAGGATGATGGATAATTCTTCAGAGATAGTGGATTCCAGATTATATACACATATGATTGGTTCGTTGATGTACTTGAAGAACACAAGGTTGGATATATGCTTTGCAGTGAACACATTGAGCTAGTACATGGTAGAGCTAAGATGTGTTCACCCGATTGTTGCAAAGCATGTGTTGAGGTATCTAAAGGATACGATTTATTATGGGATCATATATGCAACAAATCATAGTATTATCCTACAAGGATAAATTGATTCATATTGTGATGGTAGTGTTAGATATAGGAAGATCACTTCAGGATGCTTCTTTAGTTTGGGGTCTGGCATGATTTCCTGGTTCATCAGAAAGTATAGGAATGTGGAACTTAGTACAACTGAGTTAGAGTACATTGAATCTTGTTTAGATAGCTATGAGGTAGTGTGGATTCAAGATATACTTGTAGGATTGCTTGATCTTGAGTGAGAGTTGACTTGCATTTTTTTGCGACAACTAGATCTGTGTGAAGTTGTTTGAGGAGCCATTGTTTCATGATAAGTCAAAGTACATCAAGATCAAATACCACTATATCAAGGATATGGTGTAGAGAGGAGAAATGAATCTCCATCATGAAAAATGGTTGACACTACAAAGATGTGCAAATAGCATGAAAAAGGGCTAACATTGCAAATATGTGCATACAACATGAAAAAGTGTTGGCACTACAAAGATGTGAATCCAGGATGAAAAAGGGTTAGCATTACAAATATGCGCATCCAACATGAAAAAGGGTTGGAACTGCAAATATGTTTATCAAACATGAAAAATGGTTGGCATTGCAAAGATGAGCATCCAACATGAAAAAGGGTTGACACTGCAAATATGTGCATCCAGCATGAAAAAGGGTTGGCACTAAAAATATGTGCATCTAGCATGAAAAAGGGATGGAACTATAAATATATGCATCCAACATGAAAAAAGGTTGGTACTGCAGGCACATGTGAGCTATACATCAAACATGAAAAAATGATGACAATATAGATATACATCCAACATGGAAAATGGTTGGCACTGTAGAGATACATCGATATACATCTAGCATGAAAAATGGTTGGCACTATAGAAATTATAGTGATGTATAGATTTTAGAGATGTCAGAAGTCAATGGTATGAGTAAAAATTTGCAACAATTATGATGAAGATGATTATTGGGTTAGAAGAACACCTTCCTTGTTAAGAGGGATTATTAAAGTTAATGTAACTTTAGAAATATTCTTCTTATATTATTAATATTTCATGTTTTGTTATTATTGTACTCCCTTTAGGGATATTATTGTAATAAATCAATAAATCATGTAAGCATCTTGAAACAATAAATGTAAACCCATTCAATTGGGTCGACCCAGAAGATTCTAGAAAGAACATATTATATTGCACCATTGTGAAGTCATCCCTAGTAGATTAGCAAGTTGAATCCATAAGGAAAAAGTCACTTAAGAAAATATGTATAAATAGGGAGAGGTTCTCCCCTTATTCGAACACATCACTCACTCAAGCAAGTTATCTAGTGAGAGAAGAAGAAGAACAAGTTTGCTTGGGAGAAGAGTAGTTTCTTGTAGAATACATCTTACTCTTGGGTTTTCTATCTTGTCTTATTCTCGGGATCTTTTTGGAAGATCATTTGAGATCTTGGTTTTACTAGAATACATTGAACTCACTAAAGAATCTATATTAAAAGGTTTTCTAGTTTTTTTCTCCCGTGAATGGTTTCCAAAAGGAAAATATTTGTGTTATCTTGTTTTGATGTGCTTGTATTATTTCAATGATAATATTGTATATGGTTATTGTATTATGTTGCAAATTGTTTAAATATCTAACATAATCGTTGTTAAAGTATAAAATTCTAACAAACTGCATGTTGATTTGAATAGTAGCACAATGAGATATATAAAGATGATATGATTCTCACACTAGGAACATCATAGATATACATTAAATAATTAATGCATCCAAGATATATTCAAAATGTCCAATGCTCCATCCTAGTTATTAATCTTGTTAGACCAGGAAAATGCTTTCTCTCAACAGATTGATACCAATTATAGAGAGTAATATATCCTAAAAAAACAATTTGTTTGTTATGTTATACTGAAAATATATAGTGAAACAAGACAAATAAAATAATGTTTTTGAAATATGGCTATGTAAAAATGAAATTGAAAATCACCTGAAAAACAAATTCTTTGGAAATAGATACATCTCAATCATCCATAAAACTAAGGAAACTTTAAAGAAGAAATGTAGTAAATATATAGTTGACTTACATATTCTATCTTATCATCAACCTCCTATGAAAAAATCATGCATATACTCAATAACTAAATAAACAATTTTCCCATTCACTATAATGAATTTGTTGTTAATGTGTAATGAAACTTTTTTAGGAAAAATATTGATGATAATTGAAAACAAAATCATTCAAAAAAAAATATTCCATGAATCATTTCTATTTGAAGAAACTTGAAAAATTATTGAACAACATCTTATCTGCAAACCAAACAACTAGCTAGTTCCTCATGGGAGAGAACTTGAAGATACTAATATTGTTGATACTATTGAGGAAAGAAACATTTACAAAATACATGTTGGTTTGAGGATTTTTGACTCATTTTTTATAGTGAGAAAGGGATTTTGTCTTAATACATGTGCAAGAATGTGGTGTTTTGTCATAATATTTTTCCCAATTCATTTAGAATTGGTTTGTAGCAAGATAGTAGTGCAACTTCAATATTTTATTCCCCATTTACCAGTGATTTTTTTGCTCCATACTTAAATTCTGACCTATAGTGAATCAACAATTGATTTCAGTATTGGAAAATCACTTCATATTTATTTTATATAAAACATAACAATCATAGTTAGACAACTAATCTATAATCAATCTACGTACATTTCTTAAGTTGAAGCATCTTAAAAAATGATTGTCACAAGCATAAACAAGGTCACAAGCTTGAACAATAAAACAATATTCAACAACCATGCTGGCCACTAGATGATGTTGGTCATAATCATCCAATGTCTTGCATCAACTTGTAATCAAAGGATCAATGGCAATATATACAATGAGGCCCCAAACATTAGTAGGGTACTCCACTAGTTTGGGCCCCTTTCAAATAACCAATGGCAATGTGAGGAATTGTTTCCCCCATGGAGGTCCAAGTGTTATGGCATGTCTAATTTATTTTTACCATTAATTTTCTTGCAAGATAAGAAAATTTTGAGCATGTGTAGGGTCAACAAGGCTATAATGTTACACACTATCAATATACACCTTCCAAGTCACAAAGAGAACAAGATCACTAAATAATTTCTAATGTACACTTTAGTTCAACTCAAGTAAGGATAACCACTATTATATTAAAGGTTAATCAACATTATTGTTGGGATTCATTATATAATTATTACATAAATAACTATTATTTATTTCAATTAACAACATAAATCATTATAGAATTTGAATATTTAGGGATAGTTTCATGTCATAGCGGGCACTTACCACGTATGGAGGACTATGAAGAAATCCTAGTCAAGATAGAAGAGGATACATATCTAGTTGACTATAATTAAGATATTTCTTAAGGATTCAATATTTTTTAATACTTTGGTACAAGATTACAAGTAAAGGAAGAACTAGGGTCTTTTAGTACTTTACCACTTGAAAATTTCAAGGGGGTTCCCCCCCCTATTACAACAAAGTCTAGCAACCACATGTAAAGTATCGAGCACAATATGATAGATTCATGTAACTTTGTCCAATAAAGACATATTTCTTTGTTCAGAACCGACCCTCAAAGAAATTCTCAATTGTATAGGTTGAATTGATCTTTCAAAGTAATATTTATAACTTGTGACTTACTCATAAGTAGCTAGTCCCTTAACATTTCCAATGATATGATTGTTGGTTGTGCCACACCTAGTATAAGCAAGAAAATCACTTCATTTATTTAGATACATCATGTGCCAAGGATTTTACATCATTTATATCTCTACTTAATACTTAATGATACCTTGATTTCAATCGCTGCAAAGTTAAAACTAACTATCTCATTCGTAGATTGTGCTTTAATTATGATATTATGTTCCCCGCTCTTTCTTTTTGTTTCATTCAACCAATTAATATGTGACATTTTTAATGTAATTCTATTTAAATTCTTATTTTAGGATTGAGACCAATATCTGGCAGTGCCAAGTACTTCAAGTTTATCTTTGGGATAATCTTATATATTTTCTCAATCCCTATTTTAAGGTAATTTGTTTTAGAGCTAAAGGGTGGAAAATGTGGTATTATCATTTGCGAAGTTCCCATAAATTCTTGTGAATAAACAAGCAATGATAGCTCCCAGAAATACCTGGTACCTTTAAAACTGGTATAGCAAGGAAAAGTGTCCCTTTTCCCATGCTTATGAATATACATTTATGATTTAAAAGGAATAAAGAAAACATAGAACTTGAAAGACTAGTAAAATAGGGCATAAAATCATCATAAGTTGTTCAACAAGGAGATGTTTAGTGCCTATTCATGATGATTTTGATGCATTTCTTACTACTGCAAGTATGATATGAAGTTTATTCTTTTTTCCATGGGTTAGAATGGGTCTTATGTTTCTAAGAATAAGAATCATATATGAAACTGGCCTATATTCCTTTTAGAACTTATTATAGTTCAATAGAGACTAAAATATTTGGTTTTGCATTAGCTCAGAAATTGAAGTAACTTATTGTTGTTTTGCATCATATAGAATCTAATGGATTTGTCTCCCTTGAAAAATGTACATAAGGGTAATCTGACCTTTTCTAGAATTTGAGAGTTTTTGAAACCCTTGTCACAAGTACATGGGACTCAACTATAGAAGTTATCTAACTAATATCTCAAGAAGGTCGTTGCAAGATTTGGGTAGATATGTAGTTATGTTGAGGCCTATCCAATCTTTTCATTTTTACGTTTCTACTTGGTTTTCAATATTTCTGAGGAAGAAGGTATGGAAGCAAGTGTTGTCTTCAAAATTTGAATAGGCATGACTTATGAAAGATGATATTATCTCTTCAGAGATGTGAAACAACTTTGATTAGAATAAAAATTTCATCATTTTGGCAAGTTATGTTTTTACTATGAGAAAGCATAGTTCAAACGAATAAAATTCCTGATTTATTACATCATGTTATAATATTCTATCCTCATTTACATCTCATTGACAATCTACCCTCACGTGCACATTAATTTTATAATCTTGATCCCACAAATTGAAGACAAATAGGAACCACTTTTGTGATTCAACTTGAGCCCAAAGACAAAATAGATAGCCCACTAATAAGAGAGACAAGACCACCTATGCACCCTACTTACAACTTGATCCTAATTCCATAGAGAGAGACAAGAAGAGATAAGAGCAGTAGGGGACAATAATTATACCAAAGAGACTAAGTTGAAAAGGATTAAACATTGGTAATAATTTCATATGTCATTGTGTAAGCGACTTCTCTTATTTCATTAATATTAGTTGTGAGGGATTTTTTTTCTAAGTGTGTGTTTGTTAGAGTAAATCCTAATGTCTCTATGTAAACAAAGAACAATATCATAGTTCTCATAATACACATAAACAAACTTTTTGATTGAGTGTATGTTTAAACCATTGGAAAGCTAATAACAAGTAGAACAAAGTTGAAAATATAGTAACTAATTTTGTACATTTTAACCCCAAAAGCCTCATTTAAGTACACCCGAAATGGGGTTTAAAAGTTTCAAAGTCCCAAATTTTCAAAATAAAATTTGGCTCTATAATTATTCTTGCAATTCCAAAGGATTCAATTTTATTCTCCAAAAACTACCAAAATATAATTATATCATATAATAATAATATGTTTCAAATCAATATTTTTCAGTCAAAGAGTCACTCTTATATTCTAACCTCTTAAACCTTCCAATAAAATCTATTCAAAGTGTTTTTTTAAGTTGTAATGACAAGTTCTAAATAACTCTAGCACATCATTAAGCCAAAAATCTACATCACAAGTTCATAATGCTTGGTAAGTATTATGATGGAAATTGCAATGTAGGCCTCCCAAAACTTGTTTGTGATTTCCATTAAATATTGTTTTTCTTTTGAAAATCAGAATATAAAATTATTAGAATCTATAATTTGGTATGAAAATAATGTAATTTGTCATCTATTTTTTTTGTGGACCCCTTGGTCATTCTTACGACAAAGCTTTGTATTTGTCTTTTACAAGCTTGTCGTAGTTGCAACGAACACTTCGTCATAAGTGCATTGTGGCAAGCTCGGTGCAAGTTAATTCAACTCTGTAGTTAATACATTGGACTCCATTTTGTTTCCCTTACAATGACCCATCGTTGTACACTGGAGTCAGTATCACCACTCTTATGATGACCTTTCCCATTTCCCATCGGTCTAACGATGAAATGGTTTCGACCAAAAAAGATCAAGGGTTGGTCGCACTTGCGACAGTTATATGATGAAACTTCATCACAAAATTGTTACAAATTGAGCCAAAGTTAGTTCTGTTGCATTGATATAGAAAAGAAAGTCCTACTGCACATGAGGCCCTATTTAACAGATAACAAGTATATTCCTATTTTTGTGTAGGGAAATAGAAAGCATTGACATGGGTTTGGTGGTTAGAAGGTTTATTGGAGAGTTTTCTAGTGAACACGGGGAATNAATACTTAAAGCCTCCTCCCCACCCCTTTTTATACCTCAATCCTTATAAACCACCCTACCCACCCCCACCTTAAACCCCTCATCCCCCCAATACCTACAATAAATTGGTTCGATTTTTGATAATTTTAAAACCCACAATATGAACTAACGTGATAGAATATTGGTCAACAAGTGAAGCCCCCGTGGTAGTGAATGGATTGGTTCATGTGGAGAGAAATTGTATTAGGCGAGTGACCTAAGTGTCATGGACTAGTTTCTTTCTCCTTCATGGCCTCACATCTTGAATTGGGGTAACATCGAAAAAATATTACCTATAATTGGGTTGAATATTGTTGGCCAACAACTAATGTTTTTGGACGAAATTGTTTAAAGATAAATGCCCCATCTCTTTTATGACATTATTTTTATACTTATAAAATTAATATGTGTTTTTTCTTATGCATGAATTTGGAATAAAATTCATGGAGAATATTGTATGATTTATTGTTGCACAACTCTATTGTTTGTTTGATGAATTTGAAAAATCCTTAGAATTCATTTGTCTCAAATTATGTGTTGTGTTATAGTTTAATGTATGTATGATGGTTGACTAGATAGGTTGAATGTCCCATTATAATTAATAATAACTTAGTGTTTTTCATTCAAATTTATGATATTCCCTTTGCCATTATGTGATGTATTCAAGGATGGATGATGAAGAATAATTCATTTTTTTGTGCATAATGGTGTGGCTATATGCCAAATACGTCAATATGAAGTGGCATATTTCAAATGAGCATTCAAACCTTTGTAGTTCGAGTGCTATTCAAATCTTGTATTGATTGAATAGAGTTTAGATCCCTTTTCTTCCTTCAAAGTGTTAGTTTCGAGTGATGCTTGGTTGGTATTTATTTTTCGTTGAAGTCTTATTGTTACACCTTAAATTGTCACACCATTTTTCATCTATGGTCTCCATGTCTTATCACCATGAGAAACATGATGTTTCTACCTCCTAGAAAGTGTTAGGTCCCTTCATCCTAATGTTGGTCCCCTCCCTAGTTACACTTGGAGGAAAATCCAACTCATTGGGGCTCGAAATCCTACCTAACAAACCACCTAAACTAACTCCTCTATAGATTTTCGCTCCCTGCTAGTGTCCTTAGAAGAAAATGTTTTCTCTCTACATGCCTATGGGGGAGAAAAAAATTGTAATTATCGCTCTGTATATTGCTTTGGGGGATTTTTGAGAGAATAAAACCTTTGATATTGTAACTCTTAGAGGATGGAAACACTTGGAGAGGTGGAGATTATGATATTAAGAGTCTTGAAGGGATATTGAAGGAGAGATGAAGGAGTTTAAATAAAGAATGAGTTAGGTATAACACATGTTGTATGGCTTCCTTATTTCTTTGTTTTTAATCTAACTTATCCCGTTCATCTCATTTTCATGTCTTTAATGCCGAATACATGAAATTGTCTATTTTTTCATAGTTAGATCCTTGTTTATACATATATTGTTTTGGAGAAGGTGTTGTATTTCCTTTATGAATACATTCATAATACCATTTTTAAAGGCTAGGATATGGAGCAACTTAGAAGCGACTAAGACAACCATCAAAAGTGAGCTAGGCCATCTACTTGCTTTGTATTTCCATAGATTACTTGTTGATTGCATGAACTAGATCTAGGAGGATTATAGTGTCTATTTGTTATGTTTCTATATTGGGTAGGTAACTAGAGGCATCTTCCAATCCTTGGAAAGAGGAAATCAACCTATCCGTAGGGGGGGTTTTCCTAGAACATAAATTGATAATTAGATTACTCTAAAAGATCTTTTTTTTCACCATTTAGCTTGCATTTTAAGCGATATGAATTGCATTTTTGAAAAAAAAATCCTCCTCATGGTAGGGGGTATGAATCATATATTTTGCAGTCTCTTTTACTTATATGCATTTTGTATTCAAATAAGAGTTTATGTTTCTTTGCTTGAAACCTCTAGCTCCTTTATGTGGATAATATTCATCAAAATTGAAAATTTGCATTTGATTTTTGTGTGCATGAGTTGGGTTTGTTTTGGATTTCTTTCCATTTATTGGGCACATTGCATTTGAGAAAGAAAAAGGTCTCTTCGTCTCTCTCTCTCTTAAGTAGGAATTCATCGAAAACAAGACTTGCATTTCATACTTGCATGGTTTTGAGTTAGGTCCAAAATCCATTTGTCCATTTAACCACATAAGATAAAATGAAGCGGTAGTTAATTTAGAATCTTTTAGCAACTTTGTGTGATAGGATAGAGACGTGTTCCAACATCATAATACATAGGAGCTATCATTATTTTTCCTACACTGCATCCCATGGAATGTGTAGTTCTTCCATCTACCTAAAGTATATCAAAAGGCCCCTTTTGAATGGTTGCGCATCAACAACACTACTACAAATTTGAGCTCCCATGTACCTTGTGTATATCAAGAGACCCCTATAGAGTATTGAAACCATTTAATTAAATCTTCTAGCCATATTATTGTCGCAATAAACCAATATAACACTAGGGGAGTTTACTGCACATGTACTTTTAGGTATTCAAGTTATACATTCAAGGGTATGGCCCCAATCCTCCTTGATTAGTTCTATGAAAAATTATGCCGAGTATAGCAATTGGACCCTACAATATCTTGTGAGTTGTGACAACTTGACACACCCATGAGAATCTGGCTTTTATATCCTACCTATTCACAAGTTTTCTTGTTTCCTTTAGATTGAGTAGGATTTTATTGAATTCCTTATATGTGGTGAATTTGAGGGTAGTAGAACAACCTCGTCATTTAGTTGGAGTGTGTAGATATGGAAACATCTTCTGGGACTACCAATCAAGAGACCACTTTCCAAGGGGTACCTTTTGTTTTTCCTCTACTTGAAGATATTGGTCCTCCCTTTATTGCCACTTTGAATCTTCTTGAATTGTCAATAGGATTACTCATATGGTTATTCTCCAATCCAGTGATATCAGATTCACCTAATGCTTCAAATGTTAAATCTCCACTAGGAGAGAACCAATCCAAAATTAATCCTTTTCCTTCTTCGTCAAATGTAACTTCTTCTACTTTTTCTTTCTCGCCTGATAAAAGCAGTAATGCTAGTAATCATGAGGTTTATATGAAGATTAAAAACAATACTAAGAATATGAAGAATAAGAAAGAGACCAATAATCAACCATATACCTCTAATGGTGCTCTTTCTATTCAAACACCTCGTAAACCCAAATTTCCTTGCAGGATTTGTAAGGGTTCCCACCTTCTTAAGGATTTACTTGGTCTTTTCAAGGTCTTATAAGTGTGGTCAAAAGGTTATGAAAAACCCGTATTGTTAGCATTTGGACATCATATCGATGATACCCCATTAACCAATCACTCCATGGTTAAGAGTCAGAAGAGTAAAGTCAAGAATTCTTGTTTGTTATGTAAGGATATGCACCTTACTTACCTTTTTACTCACATGGGAGAAGCTTCATGTTTTTTGGATGGTATTTTTATGTCTCAATCATAGCTTCTGACTGGTTATAGTAAGTTGTCTCTTAACCTGCCATTAGTTAATTAAGTGGTCAATCGATTTCTTTAATGTCCTCGACTAAGACCCCTATTTATATCATGTAATTTTGATATGTATTACCCATGTGGTAGGACAAATGTAAAATTAAACCTTATTAATATAAAATTATAATACTGGCTTCAGTGGTGGTACACACTGAAGAGAAAGGGGACTCATAAATTAACTAAGGGAATTAAGGGGGGTATTATAGCCTAGAAGGGGGATAAGTGATAACCTTGTTAAACTTGTAATCTTAGAATACTTCCTCTAATATTTTATTCAGCCTAATTCTTTGTTAATTTTTTGCTAAACCCTATTTATCCTTTAAGTGTATTTATTTTTCTAAGTATGTTTAAGGAAAGGTTAGTGGAGGATAAGGTGGTAAATTAATGGTGTCAATGGATACGTTTCTGCATGGGGAATAGTTTCCATGCAAGGTGATTGAAGTGATCAAAGGAAAAGAAGCCAAGGGAAAAATATTGAAAGGGAGCATGTTGAGGAAGGTGTGTGTAACGGTAGACTAAACACAAACTCATAGAGTTTAGATATGTGTAGAGGAACATGGTGAAGAGAGTGCGCAATGAGAGGGAAGAGCTATATACTATGCATACTAGAGTCAAGTGTATGAACCAAACCTATTTTTCTTGCTTATTTTGCTGTCCTTGGTTGATTGTTGTGTTGCGGTCGATTGAATGGCGAATTATGCATGAACTAGTATGGTTGAGTTGTTGGGTCCTGAGTAAATAGTGATGAGTTTCAATATGGTGCCACTGGAAGGAGACTAGAGTGGGAAACTATGTGATTTAGCAAGGAATTGTCCATAGCCATCTACCTGGAATCCTATAGACTTGTTTGAACCTTAGTGTTTGGGAGAATGATCAATTGACTTTTCCTGAGTTGAAAATAACTTATGTATCTCTGTGTTTGGGAGGTGTAGGATAATGATATTTCTTGGATTGGAAATAGATTCTAGTTCCTTGTGTTGGGAGTGGTAGAATCTTATTTCTTGAGTTGGAAATACTTTATGGATTCTTGTGTTTGGAATTGTATCCCATGTTATTTCTTGAGTTGGAAAGAGAATGGGGTGGAGGGAGAAGTCCTCTGGTGAATTTACAAGTCCCAGCTCAGGGGTCATCTCTGGGAGCTGAAATAATATGTGCTGAGAAGAGACCTACGATTGGTTGGAGCATGGAAGCCATGAATCCAATTGCTCATTGTGTAAAAATTCAGATAAGTGTTCATAGCTAAATAAAAATTAATAAATTGCTTAAGTGTGAATGTGAAATGTAATTCATGTTAGTATGATGAATGTCTTAGAAAGATACTATGTTTCATTTTTAGTACTTAGATGCTTCGGCTTGAAAGACAGTTGAAGTCTTGGAAGAAGTTATGATTTTTTTAAATATTGATAAATGCTTTGTGTTTGTGCCAGAAATTGTTTCTAGGCCACAAAGAAACAAGCCAACACAATCTCAAATATTAAATCAAACAAAACTAGGTTTAAGGGTTTTTGAAAGGTTTTCTTGGTTATGAAGTTTGGTGACTGAAGGGAATACACTCATAAGCCAAGCAGGAACTAAATCATAAATAAATAAGAACAAAGATGCATTATATAATCACCATGTACCAATCAAAATATAATCTTAAAGTTCATTCACAACTGACAAGCATTACAAGCAAAGAAACCATAAACCATCAATGAATTTATCAGTCATATAGCTAAACAAACTCAAAATGAAGCTAAAACACAGACTGAAGGGAAATATAAATCATATATTTCATAATTCTGTTCATCAAATACACATGAGAGTTTTAGTACTTAGCTCATAAACAAGTCAAAGACCTCCCTAAGCCAGCCAAAAATCGAACCCTTTGTTTTCTTTCTCTGTTGTTCCTTCAACATTTCAGCTCTTAATCCCAAAAATACAACTAATAGTTTAGTCTCGATGAGACTGGACTCTTCTGCTGACTTCAATGCTTTCTTTATTTTTCAATCACCTTTTCCAAACTATATATTTTCATCTGAAGAAGAAGTATCAAGCACAGTTACTGCTTTTTTGTTTAACTTAGGGTTAAGTAGCTTTTTCATATTCAGCCTTAATTTGTTTTGGGGCCTGATTTTAGGTCTCCATCTTGGGGAAAGATCTCCCAGCATCTTCAATGTTCTTCCTTGATGTCTAACTGTGGAAAACTCCATAGCTTTAACCTTGATCTTCTTTTTCTTTGGCCTCACTGTCTTATCTTCTTGACTTGAGAATTCCCTGTATGTACCAACCCCAGCTTTAGCTTTGATTGTCAACTCATCTCCCTCTAGCAAATATCCTTCATCTTCAGATAAAATAGTAATAGGGATTTTCTGTTGCACATTGGCATCCTCTTCCTCCACTGCAACCTTTTCTATGACAACAGTTTTCTCATCTATGAGAGCTTCTGCAGGTGCCCTATTTTGCACAGGCTGATCTTCCTTTTTTATAAATAGCAAACCTTTACCTTTACTGTCAGCTGAAAACTGCTGAGGTTCATAGTCTTCCTTTGAAGGTTCTGTCACCCTTTCAAGTTTAACATATTTTTTATCTTCAGACTTGACCTTTTTACCTAGTTTCCTAATTAGGGTTTGCCCCTTGTCCACATGTTTTTTCCATTGGCTCTTCCTACTTAATTTGGAAACCAGACCAAAAGAGAAAATAGTCCCATGTCTTCCCTTCTCTTTGCAGAGCAGTACTAATAATTAGCTTGATTAATCCATGATGGAAAATGGATTGTGTAGTGTGATCATGATGTTCCCTGACGCTGCTTGACATCTTCTGCAAACTTTTAAACAAAAAGAAAGGAAGACTCATCTTTGATTCACCAACAAGGTGCTGTAGAAACCTAAAATGATATTTAAAGACATAAGCATATCTCCCTTCACAGGTAATATATATTTATGGAATTTAATGGGCTCTACCCATTCATCTCTGAAATTCTGGATTAGTACTCCTTTGCTCCAGTATGGAATAATGCCAGGTAAAAGATACCTTTGGGCATTGAAAGTGAATGGAAACTTTTTGAACCACATTTCTCCTTCATTTCTGACTCCTATGGCTTTAGAAACTAACTCCCCAGTCAACTTAAACTTCAGAGTATTAAATGCTATCATGTCTTGGTTACAACCTTGGGCAAATTTATAAGAGACCTCGGTGTTGTAGCCATCAATCTTCCTAAAGAAATCTAACCATCCAGCATTTTGAAAAAGATCTGCACAACCTGGAAACTAATCAACCCAATTTAGCTCAGTGGGCTCAGCCCTATTGGTCTTCCCACTTTTTCTCATTTGCTTTAAATGAATGAATTCGGTGTAATTTTAAATCCCTGTTAATGACCTAACAGCTCTTTTTCCCTCAATCTTTTAAAGTTTTGACAGTTTGTTCTATTTTGAATGCAGGAAATATTTTACACTGATATTAGGTGGTTTAATTCAACAGAGTACTCGAAATCCTCTCACAAAGCTGCTACTGAATTTAACTATCTTCCAAAATGTTCATTTCGATGCAAGACCATCTTTAGAATGCCTGGAAACATCTGTGTGTTGTGATTCTACACAAATAGCACCCTTGGCTCATTCCAATGCTACTAATGAGCTATCTCTTTGCAATAGGGATTCTGCATTAGAGCTCTCAGTTGCTCACTTCTTAGATTCAAATTGTGACTGTTTAACTAGGGACTGAGATGATATGAGAGTAGTCTTATATGTGCTAACGTTTCTGCTTCAACTTGCATACAACACAAAAACAATTAGCCTCTAGCACCCACTCAGACAAGATCTGCATGCAATTGACATGCTCAACTAACTCGTTGCATTGATTACAGGTACCAAGTGAATCTGTGAAACCTTGGTCGCCATAAACAATACAGACCTTCACCCTACCAAATTTGCTGGTCTTGACAGGGAAATTATTCAAGGTAACTGTTGCTTTCTCTCTTATCACTTGCCCAAACATCTAAACCTTTTTTAAACTGATATCTGATCGTAGGGAGATTGTTAACAACATGAATGAAAGCTTTCCTTAATCAATTTAAACATAACCAGCCTTAATGAAAAACCCCCAATTTGGCAGCCACGACCAGGTTTACGTGGAATACCTCACTCCCGGCTGGCTGCGAATGTTGAAAATTAATCCTTGGAGTATCTACCTGTTGAATTGAACTGCCCATGTGTCTTCAGGTCTTCAATTTGCTTCCAACTGGTGTGACGAGAAAGCCCTAAATCTCCTCTGTAACTGCAAATTCCGAATTTTAAGCAGATGTCTTTGCTCCACTTCGCCTCTAGCTTCGTCATGCATATATGTAAAGTTTATTTCACATCAATTTCGGCTCGTTCCTCTACCTGTCAAGGTTCATCCAACCTTAACTACTGATTTGCCATGATCTCCTTCACGTCTCAGACCACACCTGTTTGCATGATTATTTCTAATGGAACACGTATCAAAATCATCTATTCATGTGATTAGTCATACAGAAATCGACAGCATGGGAGAAATTTGCTTAAAAACCGGCGATTTTAGCGCCAGCGATATTCTTGTAGCGCTGTAGTGTAAAAATTTAGTCGTTGCGCTACAAGAATATTTTAAAATCAAATTTGGTGCTTTTTTAATCATTAATTCTATTTTGAATGAGGTTTTAATGTTAAACTTTGATCATGGTGCTATTTGTGAACCAATTAATCCACATGATGTCCTATAGAACCCTTCAAAACCACAAGAAGACAAACCTAATGAAAACCTAAAGCAAAAAATCAAAATTTCACTTAAAACCAAAAAATTTCTAAAGTAAGCAAATAAGCAAAATTAAAGTAAAAATCACAAGCAAAATATAAAACTAAAGAAAACAAGTTCATGACTTAACATCTAGCTCCAGCTGCGGGATGAAGTCCTCCCTGTGAGGCTTCAAGAACCTGTAGACCAGTGCCTTCTTTTTCTGCTACCTACTAGTCTGCAAAATTTCCATTGGGTTATGGAGTCCTTATTATGCTTCATTCACACCGGTATATACAATGAAAAGTGAAAATCTCCTCAAAGACTGTAAAAATGCTTGAGGAATCGTCCATTGATTGGACTTGACAATTCCTCACCTTCCAAAGACTGTAGGACAAAAGTGTTATTTTCCATAACTTTAGACACTAGGAAAGGGTCAAACTAGAGGTTGTCAAATTTGCCATGCTTCCCTTTTTGCTCTTTCCTTGCATCCCACCTCAAAACCATATCACCAACTGAGAAAGTGTTTTCTTTGATGTTCCTGTCAAATCTGCTTTTAATCTTCGATCTATACAACTGTGCACTTTCTCCTACCTTTTCCCTGTTCTGCTACAACTCTATCATCTCATAAATCCTTCTCTGCATATCATTGGGCTCTTCTTGGCAATGCTGAAGAAAATTCATCATTGGGATTCCCAATTGAATAGGAAAAAATGGCTCTATGCCATATACTAATTGGAAAGGAGAGGTTCCAATTGCTTGTTTGACTATTATCCTATCAGCCCATAATGCATATCTCAGCATTGAATCCCAGGATCTCTTGTTATGTTTGAGCAACTTTCTGATACTCTAAATGATGTTTTTATTAGAGGATTCAGCCAAACCATTACCCTGGGGATAGTAAGGAGTTGAATGTTTCAGCAAGATACCATTATTTTCACAAAAGGATTCCATTGCTTTGGACTTGAAAGCCTTTGCATTATTTGTTACTAATTTCCGAGGATAGCCAAACCTAATCAGGATGTTTTCTTCAATGAATTCCATGATTACTTTGTCTGTGGCATTCCTAGTAGGGATAGCTTCCACCCATTTGGTAAAAAAGTCTATTGTAGTTAGAATCCACCTATGTTGTCCTGAGGAAGCTAGATTTATCTCCCCTATAAAATCCAAACCCCATTTCCGGAAAGGAGCACTTACTGCAATAGGTTTTAGAGGCAATGACAACAATTTTTGTTTGCCTACAAATTTCTGACAAGGGATACAGGCTCTTACCTGTTGATAAACGTCTGCAAACAAAGAGGGCCAATAGTATCCAGCTCTTAAAATCCTATATGTTGTTGTCTTCCAGTAATTGTGACCTCCACAAGCACCCTCATGGGATTCAGACATCACTCCTTCAATTTCGGATTTATCCAAGCATCTGAGTAGAATACCACCTGGGTCCTTCCAGAATAACTGCTCTTCTACTAGAAAATACTTAGTAGCTTTAAGCTTTAAATATCTAGTAGCTTTCCTATCAAAATGCTCAGGACAATGCAAAACAACAGAAAGTACACAATGTTTGCATACCATGTGGATGCTGAATAATAGTCCATGATCTTCTCTTTTTCTAGAATTGCTTGATCTTCCTCCTGAGCTAACTCTTCAGCCATAACATGAAATCCCAGAGCTTGACAATTTGATTCATCTAGCAGCTTGGCTAAACCTTGTCCTTTGACAAGTTTGGTAGGTCCGATATCTACATCATAATCCATGATTTTAGCAATGCACCTACCTCTTTTCCCTTCACTATCAGGCTGTGTTAAAACATCTTTTACAGCGGCATTGGGCACAAATGAAATAACTTTAGAGTGCAGAACATATATTCTAAAAAAATTTAAAGCTTTTACCAGAGCATAGGACTGTTTTTCTAAGATACTATATTTTAGTTTAGAATCCCTGAGAGTTTTGCTGAAGAATGCAATAGGCTGTTCCAGTCCTTCTTTATTCTTCTGTAATAGAATAGTTGCTATTGTATCCTCTGATGCAAATGAGAATGTAAGAAATTCTCTGGTAAAATCTGGGCTTACTAATACAGGATCTTTAGTAAGATCCATTTTGATCTTCTCAAATGCATTCTTTGCCTCAGTGGTCCACTTGACTTCCTGATCCTTTTTCAACATGACTGTGATTTGTCTGATAGTCTTTGCAAAGTTTGGTATAAACCAACGCAGAAAGTTGATTTTACCAATGAATGATTGAACATCCTTTTTACTCCTTGGTAAACTTATTTTCAATATATCTTTTACCCTTTCAGAATCAATCCTTATACCATCAGCAGACACTAAATGACCAAGCAATTTACCTTCCTGTACAACAAAGTGTGACTTCTTTGGATTCAAGGACAAGCAAAATTTTCTACATTTCAGGAAAGTTTGCTTCAAATGCTTCAAATGCTCATCATCTGACTATGAGAAAATAGTAATATCATCCAAGTAGATTACCACAAACTTGTCCTTTTCTCCGACAAAAGCAATATCCATAGCCCTCTGAAGGGTGGCTCCAGCATTCATTAGACCAAAGGGAATCTTATCATACATGAAAGTTCCCCAAGGAGTAGTGAAAGCTGTCTTCTCCTTATCATCAGGATGCATAGAGATCTGATTGTACCCTGAGAAACCATCAACCATAGAGATCCTCTGTGCTCCAACTACTTTCTGCAATATTTGCTCAATTTTAGGCAGAGGATAATTATCCTTTGAAGATCTGTTTAGATTTTTGAAGTCAACACACAACCTGATTTCTACATCCTTTTTTCTAACAGGAAATAGATTAGCCACCCATGAAGAATACCTGAGAGGCACTATGATCTTGGCATCTAATAGTTTCTTCACTTCTTTTTCAATAACAGGAAACAAGGCTGGATTAATCCTCAATTTCTGACGAAAAGGTTTGACATTTGGTTTTAAATGGACTTTATGTTGTATGATTCCTGTGTCATAAGTTCTTAATTCTTCATAAGACCATGCAAAAACATCTACATGCTCTTTTAATAGTTTAATATACCTGTTTCTTTGTTCAGCTGTAAGTGCTTTAGAAATTTTGACCATTCTAGGATGTTCTGCTGAGCCAATGTTACAATCCACCACATTCTCTTCCGAGGACTGTACAATAGGTTTTAAGAATGTATCATCTTTTGAAAAGATCCTTTCCAAAGGTACCAAACCCTTTGGGATGAAATTTCTTTTTAATTCAATGATTTTGTGTCCAATTATTTCATTTTCAACAATATATTCCACCTGTCCATCTTCTTCATCTTCCTCTTGATCAATTATGGAATTTGAAAACTCATGGGTAAGCTCTAGGAACCTCTTAATCTCAATGTCATATTCAAACACTCTCCACTTCCTTACATTATCAGGTACAGATGGTCTATACCTTACTTCAATGGGATATCTCAACTGAGTGGTCTTGGGGATTCTAAAGTGTGTGGCAGCCAAGGCCAATGAATCTGCAGTCTGATTATAGTCTCTCGAAATATATGTAATATTAAAAGCTACAAAGTAATTTTCAATAATGTCCCATACCTCATTTCGATAGAATTTCAGTAAACCCTGCTTCACTTGATAGTTGTTCTTCACCTGCTGAACAACTAATTCGGAGTCACCAAATGCAGAAATCTACTGAATGCCCAAATCTTTAGCAGCTTTTAAACCTAACAGCAAAGCTTCATATTTAGCAGTGTTATTTGTAGTAATAAACTCTAATTTATACATCAGCTTTACTATTTCACCTCCAGGGGATATAAGGAGAACCCCTGCTCCAACACCTTCTTTGCAATAATATCCATCAGAGTATAACTGCCACAGCTCATCCTCCTATTCTCTGCTGCATTTTACTGGCTGTTGCTTTTCAACCTGTAACAAACCAGCAGTATTTTCATCATCACTGAAATGTAACATGCAAGTACCCAGGTCTTTATCAACAACATACAGTGGGTGGTTGGTAGCGTTCTTGTCATATGTCATGATGTACGCAAACTGAAGCTCTCTGTACAGCCTTCTATTTTCTCCTCCAAACACAGGAATAGTAGCATATGATAAATCCATTTGCAAGGTCCCACCAACCTTCTTTGCCCAAGACCTAGAAAGAAGTAACCCAAACTTCGATGTAATATCAGCTACCACAACATCCATGATCACACTTTTCATGGGTAACTGAGCCAGGCTGACAACCATGTCCTTTATTACCCCTAAACAATTCACTGCTCAGGAATCAAAAGCATACGGATCATGGTAGGGTTTGGTAATACTTAGACCTAAAGCCTCCATAACAGCCTTTGGCATTAAATTGTGTGAGGCTCCCGAATCTAACAAGCAATTATGAATCATCTGTTCATGGACTGTCAAGGTGATGTAGAATGGAGGTGAAGCACCTGCTTCATTTTCAATCTTTTCAGCCAAGGCTGATCCAATGAAAATCCCGAGGTTTTCTTCTTGCAAATTTACTGTGTCTGAAATAGGATAATTGCTTATTGAATTAAGCATTTTAAGGACTGATTCTTTATATGAAGGGTTTTTTTATCAATTCAGTTAAGGGTACATGAATCTTTAACTTTCCTAATTCATTTTCCAGGCTAAAATTCTGAACGGTTCTACTTACCTCTTCAACCTCTGTGGTCTTCTTTGGTTTTTCTGAAACTTGTCTCTTTTCTGTCATAGGATCAGATGACTACTTAGCAGGGACAGCTGCCTTCTTTTTCAGGATTTGTACCACCTGTTTTGGACCTGACCTCATATTTACAGTCTTCTTGAGCTCATTTTGACAGACATCAGTAGCTACAGCAGTCATTTTCTGACCCAAATCATCTTCTGCCTCAAACATGTCAGCATCATAGCATTCTGCATTTAGAAACTCTTCTTCAGTGACAAAACCCCCAGCCAATCCTTCTCCAAAATGATTCATATCTTGGTCAGTATCTTCAAAGATCAGCTCATCATCAACCTCTTCTTCATCAGCAACATTGTTCTGAAGAGGTGGTGGCACTCTTTCGTCCTCATTTTCTCTCCTTTCCCGCTGAATATCATTATTCCTTCATTCTCTAGGCATGAAACGGGGAGCAAATTTCCTTCTGAACTGGTTCTAATTATTTGGATTTCGTTCACCTTCTGGAGCAGGCTTGCTGGAATTTTTCTCAAGCTCTAATTTGTTCAATTTTGCAGTCAGAATCTTGACCAACTTAGCCATTTCATCAATTTTCTCTTCAGCAGAATGAGAAGCAGAACTTCCTGGGGCTGCTTCTTTCTTTCCTTTTCTGTCATAAAGCTGCTGAGCTGCTTTCTTCTTCAATCTATTGGAAGCTAGTATGTTAGATTCTACCTCCAATGTTGCATCATGCATATTCAGTAAAGAAATAGGCCTCCTTTCTCTCAATAGTAAGGAAAATTCATGATCGAAAGCATTTTCATATGTCAGTTTTGCATATGTTTCAGTAGGCTTTATTTCTGCAGGAATTCTACTGTACATCTTGTTAAATCTCTTTGAAAAGTATGCAATAGTTTCATCCTTTTTCCTCCTCAGGGCTCTGTTGGCAGCCAACAACAACCCCTTCATTTCTCATTAAGATGAAGGGAGATCACCTCTGTCTATGATTTACCAATTTAAAATTATAAAAGAGCACCTTCAAAATCTTTGATTCTGAAGGTACTTTCAATCAAACAAGAGCAAAATGATATTTTAGAAGTTGGTGAAAACATGTTCATGAAATTGGCAATTAGCAACTGTCAGTTAGTTTCATAAATTTTTATGTAATCAATTCAATCATTAAGTTTAATTTATTTTGATTATATATGATTTAAGAAACTTGAAAGGATAGTATGCCAAGGAAAAATCAACAAAAACACATCTTATGTTTATTTAAAACCTGGATATGGTAAGGTATTATGAGTTCTAAACTCTTAGAACTAAAGGTAACTCATTCAATCAAAACTCTTATTAAACCTAATGTTCATATTCCATATATAATGCCTAACCATTACTTTGTGAGAAATTGTATATATGTAGTTATTAAATAAAATGACTATCATATGGGAATTTTCATATATTATAGTTTTACCACTTAGTTTCCTATCAAATTTGATTTCGGATATTAATTGATAAGATTTTGGAAAGATTTAAAACTAAAATCTATGAAATTTTATGTATATACTTGATAGCCATATTAAATCAAGTCATTATCTAGTTGACATGCTAAACATTAGGGTATATGATTTCGTTACTATATCGCCTTGAATGCTACCACCTTTCACGCTAAAACTAGAAAATACCATTAATTGACAGAGTTTCCAAGAGCCATGTGTCAAATTGATAACGCTTGTCACTTGGATTGCTAAGTTGGCATAGAGATGTGGCTTGCACCTCATAATTAGCTAACAGCTGTGAACATATGGATAATTCGTATCATCAAGATCTAATATTGATAGTCATTCCATTTCCTAACAATGTACGTGCTCATTATGACCATTGTAAGTAATCAATGTTTGAATTTATGATCCGTCAATCACAAGATCCCTGGTATGTCGATTTAGTTAAATTTCACTGCTAGTCATGGCTGAGTCGTGCTTAAACATGCATGTATTATAATATAACATTGGCTATAGCGTTCATCATTGCTAAGGTTCTGCTAAAATGGCCGAGTCCAAAGATCTCTTATCTGTCAGATCCAAATCATGCGAAGTTTGTACATCATGTCATACACTTGGATACCTATTCCCTCCCTATTCACATTGCCATTTAGTCCATTCTAAAACTAGGGTAGTGTTGAGGATGTTATGGCTCTGTTGAACCGCTTCGAAATCTCTGGTTCAGAGCTCATAGAAGCAGACGAGAAGATAGCCTTGCATTTTGAGAAAATTGGGTGGGGGAATTTCTTTAAGTGTTTTGACGGCCACAATGCAGAGGTGACCAAACTGTTTTCCATGAGTTTAAAAGATGACGTTGTGCAGATAAGGAGTTTTAAGTTCGTTATTAACGAAGACAAGATCGTAGAGACAACTAAACTTCCGCAAGTTGGAGAACGTTGGTTCAAAGGTAGTAGGGTTAATAAGAAAAAGTGTTTATCTCTGCTACTGCCATTTCCAGATAATACTAAACTAAAGATAGGTGTCCTTGTCAAGTTCTTGAAGCCTGAATGGAGAGCCTTTTACGAAATTCTGGTCAGGTATGTGTCCTGTGATGGACGTTTCTCCCATTTACACTATTACCATTTAAGACTCCTATTAGCATTATAGGGTTGTAGGCTTACTCTGCCATTTTATCTATGGCAAAGTTTAAAGAAGATGTCATAGGCGGTTCGAAATTTTAATAACCTTGATAGAAGTCTTTTTCACCACGGATTAGTCAAAATTATAGTGCAACATCAATTGTCTTTAAATGGCAAGACATGGGATGAATTTTTAACTAAGTGTGATTTAGGGCCGACCCAATATTGGCTGAATCCCTCTCCAAAAAACCGCAGGAAAAGAAAGGTTGCTAAGCCTGAGGTTAATAACGCTCTTGAAACTGAATCAGAGGGAAAAGGGCTTGGTGAAGCCAATCTATCTATAAATGCTAGGGTTAGTAATGACAATGTCGATAATTCAGTTCCCTGTTGCTTTGAAGCAGTCTTGAATCAGCCCCCATTTGATAGATGTCCTTGTACTCCTACAAAAACAGAGGAAAGGTTAACTGAAAGCAAAACTATTAACCTTTTTTATTTTAAAAATATCTCCGAACTAGCTAGTCCTCATAAACATGTCAGAGAGTCTATGTATAAGCTAGATCATCTAGCTCAAGTATGCTGCGATAAAGGAGGGTTTGATTCAGACAATCTTGTGTTTTCAGGGAGGGTTACTAGGAGTATGAAACCTTCAATTTCGACTCCTATGGCTAATCGACAGAATACTCAGCCTGCAGTCGTCCATATTGAAGATGATATTACATCATCGATCCCTGATACTACTCAGGTAAATAATCCCACTTTTATAAAAGATAATGGTGCGAAATTGTGTAAGGACAAGGTCGCTCAATCATGTAGGAACACCTGCATTGCAGACCCTGAACCATGTTTTATCAATCCCCAGTCATTTGGTCAAAACATTGATGACTCTAATTCTCCTCAGGTAGCCAATAATGAAGAAACTCTTCAGCAAGTACTAGACAAGACATACTAGAACAAGATTACAAAGTTGAAGGATGAACTTAAGCATTGTCAATCTAATGCAGCATTGATAGAAGAGGAAAATAGAACATTTAGAGAGGAGTTGCTGAGTTGGAGTAGCAGGTGGAAAGAAATGAATACTAAAAAGAATCAATATAAAAGAGCAAAGAGATCAATAATAGGTACGAATCAGCACCTACTTGAATGAATAGAAAAATAAAATTTAAATATTATCAGGCTGAAGGCCAAATTAGCAGAAGCACGAAGAGTAGTTGATATTCAGAGTAGAACATGATGATTATGCTCATTTCTTGTGTCACTGTCAAACAGGTAATAAAATATTTTGTTATGCATGCCTGTAAAATCGCAGATTTTACAGGAATACATTTAAATTTTAGTTTATTTTGTTACATCTGTTTTAATTGGTTTTAATGAGATGCTTCATTTGTTTAAACACAGGTGGATATGTCATCACTCTTCTCCAAAGTCTCAGGACGTTGTTTATGTGTTGGTTGGGAGATGTGGCTATTTGTTGAAGGCTGGAGTTTCAACAATGGACATGAATTTAACAAGTATCTTTAAATCAACAAACATTCAGGCTAGTCGTTTTTCTGTTTATAGTGACCGGTGTTTAATAAAAGAGATTCGATTCTCTTTATAGTTATAGGAACCCTATAATGTTGCATGTAACATTAATGGTAAAAACTGAATCATAGTATTATATAAGTTAGGAATTTTGATGAACAAAGGGGGGGAGTGTTTGAAGAAAACATACTTGAAATATATTTTGTTGCTGGTGTTGTTTCATTTCTGATGTTGAATCTTTGGATGTGAGATACAACTGGACATCTACAGACTGATATCATTACTGGTATTATTGTTTTGGATATATTCTATATTTCAGTATCTTATCTTCTATATTAATATTAATTACAGTATGCTTTGTTATGCTTGTGTTTAATTATCATTTTCACTTTGTCAGCTCAATATCACATTTGAATAAATATATCGTTATGACTGTATTTATTAGTATTTTTACTATAAATTTAAGTTATAAGGATATATACTTCTGTCTGTTAAAATTATCATTTGTATTTTTACAGTGATTTTATATTAGACATCATCTTTTGATTCAAATAGCTATGTTGATCATTAATTATTAGTTAATTCCAGAAAACTAAAATCATTGTTTATTTTCAGTTTTTCTGTTAAGATATTGTATAACATAGTGACTTATTATGTATGACTTAAATGTTTCTATTTAAATTATACACTTTGTCTTTCTGTTCCTCTCATCTTAATGAATAATTAATCTAGTATTTAGAAACACTCTCAGCTGAGATAGGATAGATAGGATAGGTAAGATTGTTCAGATTAAGTTTTATTTTAGTATATTTCAGTTAACAGCTGTTAAATTGATTTGTGTAATTTTTAGCATAATTTCAACAGTCTTTATATTAAGAAAACTCTTAAAAAATTGGATTCTTTCCTTAAGAAAGCAAATATAAGACAATTTAGATAGCTGAAACTAATTATAGGATTCATTTAGGTAGAAATAACATTAGGATAGGTTAGATTTTGCTGATTTTCATTTCTCCTTAAGAGAAAAAACAGCTGGTAGCAGGACCATAACCTACGAGGTTTTGGTATTCCAATCACACCGGATGCTGCTTTAAGCTGATTGTGTGGGAAAAACCTCCTTGTTGGCCTAGGTCAGAAAAACAGGCCAACAAATGGCACTAGAAGGAGGGCCTGTTAATGAGTAATGGAAGGTGAAAATAATGATACATTTCCAACCAGTCAACAACCTACAGAAGTCAGTAAATCATCGTTTATAGAAACCGTTAGGAACATTCTTGAGAGTGATCCTGTCACCTCTCCCTTTACTCCTGCACAAAGTGCTCAAACTTTAGAATAATCATGACATATTCTCACAAGAGCATACGCTAATCAGCTTGGTATATCCCCAATAGATTATGGTCTACCTAGACAGCAGCGACATAATCCACAATTGACCATAGTTACACAAGATTTGGAAATAGCTGATAGTACTCCCCACCATCAGGTTGAAAGACATCAAAGGTAGATTACTCAAACAAATACTGCTAGAAGACTAATTGCAGGAGGCGGTTCTGATCAGCCACCTTCTCCTCCTGAATCACCACCTGATATTCCAAGACCTTCCAACTCAGGAAGTTCCTCAAGTTCTGAAAGAAGTCCAATGGCAGGAAATGTACCTGTAGGAGGAGGAGGCAATCCTCCACCTAATCCACCAAATCCTCAACTCCCTTGGCTAAGAACAGCTGCTGTAGCAGTCCCTGGCATACAACATCCTTTTCCTAAACACTCAGATAAAATTCTCCCTAAGTTTAACCCAGATGACAAAGAACCTACCGAGGTGCATGTTGACAAATTCATGTTGGCTGTTCAAACTTTGAACGTCCAGCATGAAGATGTAGTTTGTCGATTGTTTCCTCTAAATTTCAAAGGACGAGCTTCTACCTGGTATTTTTCGTTAGTACAAGGATCAATCATAAACTGGGGGGAATTTAATAAAGCCTTTTTAGATAAATTCGGGGAAGATAAAACAACCGCTCTTTTAGCCCTAGAGTTATCTAGGATTAAAATGGAGCCTAAAGAAAGAATCAAAGATTTCAATCAAAGGTTTCTGACATTAAAAAATAAAATCCCAATTGCCTCTCAACCTATGGAAGACATAATTATTGAAAATTATACGTCAGCCTTACTTAAATATTCCGGGATGTTCGTGAAGAGAGCTGGAAAAACAACATTAATAGAAAAATTTGAGGAAGCCATTAAAGTCGAGAAAGATTCTATGTCCTATGAACCAGATAGAAGTGGGAAATCTGATCCTTTTCCTTGTAGGAAGACAGAAAAACCCAATTCAGACAAAGACAAAGCATTCGATATAAAACAGCTACAGAACACTATTCGAACATTAACCAATGAAGTTGTAGGGTTAAAGAAAACTAATTCTGAAGCTTCTCCTTCCAGGGGATATTTCAAAAATCAGTATAGACAAAACCCGAATGCAAATAATAAGAATACACCACCTGACATAGCAGCAAATGAAAAGATTTTTAATACAATTCGAGCTGTTTTATCTTTGTCTGAAACTCCTTTTAGTCAAGAAATAACTAAAAACGAAGAAGAAGAGGAACCAGAAAATGATGAAGAATCAGAAGAACCTAAACAAGTGAACGGTCATTTTTGGGACAGTCTTGTGAAAGAACATGAGAGTAGAAGTCCGCCTGCAGGACTACATGCCTATAATACTTATAGTAGGGAATTTGCAAACACTCTCGGTGCTTCAATTTCTACTACAAATAATGACAACAATAACTCACAACCCAATAAACAAGCTCAATCCGGCAAGCAGACTCAATCAACCAAAATTACCCAGCCTATTCAAAATGCTCCTAAATTAGATTTACAATATGATATCACTGAAGATTTAAAGAAGACTTGTGCAAACATCAGTATGTATGACCTCCTTCAAATATACCCAATGCCTAATAGTCATGTTATAAATCCCGCAGTAAGTTCAATTATTCCTAATACAAAACAAAATGTTGCTGCAAATAGTTCTAATAATGATCCAACAAGAACTGAAAAAGGGAAAGCAACGGCTGACAAAGCTTTGCTGATAGGTAAGAATTCTAAATCAACCACACCTCCATTCTTACTTACCTTTGAAATTTTCAATAGGAATGTTCATAACTGCATGGTAGATTCCAGAGCATCCTCCAATGTGATGCCTTTATCAGTATGCAAGAAATTGAATGGGAAATATGTGCCATCTAATTCACAAATAACTCAATTGGATAGGACAAATGTAAAGGTTGTAGGGGAAATGAAAGATTTCTTAGTTAGGATTGCTTGTAACCCTTTGGTTTATCAAATTATAGATATTGTTGTTGCTGATATTCCAGATGCATATGGGTTGTTCTTAAGTAGGGATTGGTCTCAACAGCTGAACGGTTTCTTTGCCACTGATTGGTCAACATTGTGGTTACCTAAGAACGAAAAGTCAAATCAGATAAAGATAAATAGAGAAAGATATATGAAACATACTGTCACAGAACTGCATGATCCTAGCGAACCTGTTTTATTTTCAGATTGTATTATGGGGAATTACATGTATGAATTAGGATTTGGTAATTTTAAAGCTGAAAATTCTGCCTTATCTGAAAATAAACAAGAATCTGAAATTTGTAATGTGACATCTGTTTCTCCTAACTCTTTATTCAAGGAAATCATTAATGATGTAGATAATCTGAATATTGTGAATATTATAGAAAGTAAAGTGGTTGTGCATAGTTCTATCTGGACTTTATATTTTGATGGTGCGAAATCTAAAGAAGGAGCAGGAGCTGGTTGCCTATTGGTGGACCGTCAGGGAAATAAAAACATGTATAGCTTGTAGGATGGAATTTAATTGTACAAACAATATGGTGGAATATGAAGCTTTAATACAAGGTCTGAAAAAAGCAATTGATTTCAGCATCAAAGAATTAATTGTATACGGCGACTCCGAGATCATTGTCAGACAGGTTCGTAACTCCATTCACTGCCTATATGAACATTTACAGAGTTATCAACAGGAGGTATGGAACCTTATCTCACATTTTGATGCATTTAACATTAATTCTGTTCCTAGAAGTCAAAATCAAGAAGCAGATTTGTTGGCAAACATAGCATCAAAGTTAATTCCTTCAGAAAATCTTACACCATATTTCTTTTCTGTTGAATTGATTTTTAGACCTTCCATACCTGATAATATTTTTAACTGGCGTGTATTTGACAATGATGTGCAAGTACTGAATCTTCTGATGAACGAGGATACCTTTAAAGATTCAGCGATAGATGAAGTCACTCATGATGAAAATCTGTGGGATTTTTCGGTAATAAATGATTTTTGTTCAGTTGAAAAAGCTTTTGAACAGGTAAAACCAGTCCCTAATTCAATACTAAGATTAGAAAAGTTCTTTCATTTGTAGGATAAGTTTAGGTCTGTTCCTAATTGTAAAACTAACAGCTCTCGAATGAGGTATGAAACCATCAATTTAGGAACAGAACTAAATCCCCAAACTATAAATCTTGGAATAGATTGAAACCGTGTAGAAAAATCAACATTTATAAAATTATTTAAGGAGTTTAAAGATGTATTTGCTTGGACATATGACGACTTGAAAACATTCAACACACAAGTCATGCAACATATAATTCCAATTAAACAGGAGTCAAAACCTTTTCAACAGAAGTTAAGGAAATATCACCCGTCGTTAGAACCAACAATAAAAAAGGAACTGAATAAATTGTTAGCTGCCAAGATCATTTTCCCCATCAGACATACTCAATGGGTAGCAAAATTAGTTCCAGTTAGAAAGAAAAATGGGGATATTAGATTATGCGTAGATTTTAGAAATTTGAATAAGGCTTCTGAGAAGGATAATTACCCAGTTCCTCCCATGGAACAAATTCTTCAAAAGGTGTCCGGGTCTGAGATACTGTCTCTCCTTGATGGTTTCTTAGGATACAACCAAATATTGGTTTCCCCAGATGATCAATTAAAAACTACTTTTAGAACTCCATGGGGAACATATGCCTACCGCAAGATGCCCTTTGGGTTAATCAATGCGGGAGCAACCTTTCAACGGGAAATGGATATTGCTTTTAGAGGCCTAATCAACCATTCAGTTGTTGTCTACTTGGATGACATTACTGTATATTCTAAACATCGACCTGATCATCTTAATCATCTTAGAAAAGTGTTTGAACGATGTAGAAAATTTGGAATATTCTTAAATCCTAAAAAAACAATATTTGTTGTTTCAGAAGGTATCTTATTAGGTTGCGTAGTTTCAAATCATGGAATCATGAGTGGTCCTGAAAGGACCCAAGCCATTTCAAAGATAACTTATCCTTCTAGCAAGAAAGCAATGCAATCATTTCTCGGCAAAATAAATTTTGTTAGGAGATTCATTCCCAGTTTCTCCGAAATCATACATCCTTTGCAGAAGATGATTATGAAAGATGCTATTTTTAATTGGGGACAAACTGAAAAAGAATCATTTCAGAAAATTTTAGAAGCCATTTCAGAAGCTCCTAGCCTCCTAAGCCCAGATTTTAATAAGGATTTCATATTGTATACTTTTGCTTCTGATATTTCATATGCAACAGTTTTAACTCAATTAAATCAGCAAAATAACGAAGTCCCAATCTCCTTCATGAGTTCAAATTTCAAAGGTGCTGAACTTAATTACCATGAAGTCGATAAGCAAGCCTTTGCTATTTTTAAAGTTGTTAAACATTTTCGTCCATATTTACTGAAATCTAAAATGAAAATCATTGTCCCTTATTCTTCAGTCAGAAACTTGTTAGTACAGAAGGACTTAGGTGAAAAGAGGGCGCCTTGGATGACAGCTCTTCAAGAATATGACTTAGAAATTAAACCCTCAATGATAGTCAAAGGCCAAGGGCTATGTAAATTAGCTGTTGAAGCTGCTCACTTACCTGATGATAAAGCTGAAACTGTCATTGATGAGGCTTTACTTACCAGGGAAATTTATTTTTATCCACCACCTCAGGATTCTTGGTATACAGACATACGGATACTTTTGGAAACAGGGGATGCCCCTGATTACTTAGAACCAAAGAAGAAAAGAGCACTCAGATTGACGTCTGCTCCTTATTTATTAATTGATAATATCCTCTTTCGGAGAAATTCAGATGGAGTATACCTTCGATGTTTAGATAAAGATGAAACAGAAGTAATTCTGAAAGAATTACATTCTGGACCAGCAGGAGGTCATTTTTGTGGAGATACCACTGTGCATAAAATTCTTAGGGCTGGTTATTATTGGCCCACCTTGTTTCGAGATTCCTACACCTTTTTCAGAAAATGCCAAGAATGTCAACTTGCTGCGAGAAGGGTTAAAAAACCTGCTTTTCCCTTACAACCTGTTTTAGCTGAAAGACCCTTTCAGCAATGGGATATTGATATAGTAGGTCCAATAAATCCTCCCTCATCTATGCAACACAAATATATAATAACTGCGACCGATTATTTCACTCGTTGGGCGGAAGCTGCACCATTAAGAGTTGTAAATACCAATCAGGTTATATTATTTTTGGAATTCTTTATCATAACAAGATTTGGTATTCCCGATTCCCTTGTCTTTGATAATGCTTCATATTTTTCATCAATTGAGTTAACCCAATTTGCTTTAGAGAAGGGAATAAGAATCAGGTATTCAGCTAACTATCATCCCCATGGTAATGGTCTAGCTGAATCAACAAACAAAAATTTATTGAAAATTATCAAAAGAACTATTTTAGTTCACCATCGTAATTGGCATACAGAATTGGTCAATTCCCTTTGGGCAGACAGAGTGACTCCTAAAGCTGCGATAGGTAACTCACCATTCTTCTTAGTATATGGAACTGAAGTTATTTTACCACCTAATTTGTTCTTACCTTCATTACAGCTAGCTTAGTCTATCCAAGATGAAGAGTGTCCAACAAAGGAAAAGATAATTAATAAACTGCTAAAACTGGAGAAAGAAAGAGAAAAGTCAAAACAACACTTTACAAAACATCAACAGATCGTGAAATCATGGTTTGACCAATCCTTCAGTTCCAATCGAGAATTTCAGGTGGGAGACTTAGTTTTAAAATGGGATAAAGTTCACAAGGAGAAGGGAGATCATACTAAGTTTCAGAAACTATGGTTAGGTCCCTTTGTTATTTATGAGAAAATAGGTCCAAGTACCTTTCGATTGCAAACACTCGAAGGTCAGTCCAAAACATTCCCAGTGAATGGACTGGTTCTGAAAAAATATTTCTGTTAATATTTTTTCTGTTTTAGAATGTATATAATTTGTTTACTGTTTGTAAATAAATTTATATATTTGTACATAACTTATGTTTGTTGTTTATAAATTAATTTATATTTTTTGTATATAAATTGAGTTTTAATACAGAAAATTAAGGATGATGAGAAATTCATAAAACTTTTATAACTTTCAAACATCATTATGTTATTTTTAGTTTTAATTCTGTTAAGTCAAAACATTTCAGACTGTCAAATTTTTGTATATAATCAGTCAATAATTTTTAGCAGCTGTAGAAACAAATGTAAATAAATAAAATCAGTTTGCTCATCAGCCTGAAAATTTATGATACTAGACTGAAATCTTTTAAAATTTGTTCAGGATGATCAAATTTTCTTAAATCTGCAAAAGACCTTCAGTGTTTTTATTTGTAAGTGTTTCTCAGATTATTCATCATCTTGTTATTTTCCTTATAAAAGTGGGGATAGCTTATTTAATATCTTCTTCGAAGCTTGTACTTTTCCTATCAAATTTGATTTCAAATATTAATTGATAAGATTTTGGAAAGATTTAAAACTAAAATCTATGAAATTTTATGTATATACTTGATAGTCATATTAAATCAAGTCATTAGATAGTTGACATGCTAAACATTAGGGTATATGATTTTGTTACTATATCGCCTTGAATGCTACCACCTTTCATGCTAAAACTAGAAAAGACCATTAATTGACAAAGTTTCCGAGAGAGCCATGTGTCAAATTGATAACACTTGTCACTTGGATTGCTAAGTTGGCATAGAGATGTGGCTTGCACCTCATAATTAGGTAACAACTGTGAACATATGGATAATTCGTATCATCAAGATTTAATATTGATAGTCATTCCATTTCCTAACAATGTACATGCTCATTATGACCACTGTAAGTAATCAATATTTGAATTTATGATCCGTCAATCACAAGATCCCTGGTATGTCAATTTAGTTAAATTTCACTGCTAGTCATGGCTGAGTTGTGGTTAAACATGCATGTATTATAATATAACGTTGGCTGTAGTGTTCATCATTGCTAAGGTTCTGCTAAAATGGCCGAGTCCAAAGATCTCTTATCTGTCAGATCCAAAGCATGCGAAGTTTGCACATCATGTCATACACTTGGATACCTATTCCCTCCCTATTCACATCACCATTCAGTCCATTCTGAAACCAGGGTAGTGTTGAGGAGGTTATGGCTCCGTTGAACCACTTCGAAATCTCTGATTCAGAGCTCATAGAAGTAGACGAGAATATAGCCTTGGGTTTTGAGAAAATTGGGTGGGGGCATTTATTTAAGTGTTTTGACGGCCACAATGCAGAGGTGACCAAACTGTTTGCCATGAGTTTAAAAGACGACGTTGTGCAGATAAGGAGTTTTAAGTTCGTTATTAACGAAGACAAGATCGTAGAGGCAACTAAACTTTCGCAAGTTGGAGAACGTTGGTTCAAAGGTAGTAGGGTTAATAAGAAAAAGTGTTTATCTCTGCTACTGCCATTGCCAGATAATACTAAACTAAAGATAGGTGTCACTGTCAAGTTCTTGAAGCCCAAATGGAGAGCCTTTTACGAAATTTTGGTCAGGTATGTGTCCTGTGATGGACATTTCTCCCATTTACACTATTACCATTTAAGACTCCTATTAGCATTACAGGGTTGTAGGCTTAATCTACCATTTTATCTATGGAAAAGTTTAAAGAAGATGTCACAGGCGGTTCGAAGTTTTAATAACCCTGATAGAAGTATTTTTCACCACGGATTAGTCAAAATTATAGTGCAACATCAATTGTCTTTAAATGGCAAGACATGGGATGAATTTTTAACTGAGTGTGATTTAGGGCCAACCCAATATTGGCCGAATCCCTCTCCAAAAACCCGCAGGAAAAGAAAGGCTGCTAATCCTGAGGTTAATAACGCTCCTGAAACTGAATCAGAGGGAAAAGGGCTCGGTGAAGCCAATATATATATAAATGCTGGGGTTAGTAATGACAATGTCGATAATTCAGTTCCCTGTTGCTTTGAAGCAGTCTTGAATCAGCCCCCATCTGATAGATGTCCTTGTACTCCTGCAAAAATAGAGGAAAGGTTAACTGAAAGCAAAACTACTAACCTTGTTGATTGTACAAATCTCTCCAAACTAGATATTCCTCGTAAACATGTCAGAGAGTCTATGTATAAGCTATATCATCTAGCTCAAGTATGCTGCGAATAAAGGAGGGTTTGAGTCAGAAAATCTTGTTTTCTCAAGGAGGGTTACTAGGAGTATGAAACCTTCAATTTCGACTCCTATGGCTAATCGATAGAATACTCAGCATGCAGTCGTCCATATAGAAGACTATATTACATCATCAATCCCTGATACTTCTTAGGTAAATAATCCCACTTTTATAAAAGATAATGGTGCGAAATTGGGTAAGGACGAGGTCGCTCAATCATGTAGGAACACCTGCATTGCAGACCCTGAACCATCTTTTATCAGTCCCCAGTCATCTGGTCAAAACATTGATGACTCTAATTCTCCTCAGGTAGCCAATAATGAAGAAACTCTTTAGCAAGTACTAGACAAGACATACCAGAACAAGATTACAGAGTTGAAGGATGAACTTAAGCATTGTCAATCTAATGCAGCATTGATAGAAGAGGAAAATAGAACATTTAGAGAGGAGTTGCTGAGTTGGATTAGCAGGTGGAAAGAAATGAATACTAAAAAGAATCAATATAAAAGAGCAAAGAGATCAATAATAGGTACGAATCAACACCTACTTGAATGAATAGAAAAACAAAATTTAAATATTATCAGGCTGAAGGCCAAATTAGCAGAAGCATGAAGAGTAGTTGATCTTCAGAGTAGAACTTGATGATTATGCTCATTTCTTGTGTCACTGTCAAACAGGTAATAAAATATTTTGTTATGCATGCCTGTAAAATCGCATATTTTACAAGCATACATTTAAATTTTAGTTTATTTTGTTACATCTGTTTTAATTGGTTTTAATGAGATGCTTCGTTTGTTTAAACACAGGTGGATATGTCATCACTCTTCTCCAAAGTTTCAGGACGTTGTTTATGTGTTGGCTGGGAGATGTGGTTATTTGTTGAAGGCTGGAGTTTCAACAATGGCCACGAATTTACCAAGTATCTTTAAATCAGCAAACATTCAGGCTAGTCATTTTTCTGTTTATAGTGACAGGTGTTTAATAAAAGAGATTCGATTCTCTTTATAGTTATAGGAACCCTATAATGTTGCATGTAACATTAATGGGGAAAACTGAGTCATAGTATTATATAAGTTAGGAATTTTGATGAACAGAGGGGGGGAGTGTTTGAAGAAAACATACTTGAAATATATTTTGTTGCTGGTGTTGTTTCATTCCTGAAGTTGAATCTTTGGATGTGAGATACAACTGGACATCTACAGACTGATATCATTATTGGTATTATTGTTTTGGATATATTCTATATTTTAGTATCTTATCTTCTATATTAATATTAATTACAGTATGCTTTGTTATACTTGTGTTTAATTATCATTTTCACTTTGTCAGCTCAATATCGCATTTGAATAAATATATCGTTATGACTGTTTTTATTAGTATTTTTACTATAAATTTAAGTTATAAGGATATATACTTCTGTCTGTTAAAATTATCATTTGTATTTTAACAGTGATTTTATATTAGACATCATCTTTTGATTCAAATAGCTATGTTGATCATTAATTATTAGTTAATTTCATAAAACTAAAATAATTGTTTATTTTCAGTTTTTCTGTTAAGATATTGTATAACAGAGTGACTTATTATGTATGACTTAAATGTTTCTATTTAAATTATACACTTTATCTTTCTGTTCCTCTCATCTTGATTGATAATTAATCTAGTATTTAGAAATGCTCTCAGCTGGGATAGGATAGATATGATAGGTAAGATTGTTCAGATTAAGTTTTATTTTAGTATATTTCAGTTAACAGCTGTTAAATTGATTTGTGTAATTTTTAGCATAATTTCAACAGTCTTTATATTCAGAAAACTCATAAAAAATTGGAGTCTTTCCTTAAGAAAGCAAATATAAGACAATTTAGATAGCTGAAACTAATTATAGGATTCATTTAGGTAGAAATAACATTAGGATAGGTTAGATTTTGCTGATTTTCATTTCTCCTTAAGAGAAAAATCAGCTGGTAGCAGGACCATAACCTACGAGGTTTTGCTATTCCAAACACACTAGACGCTGCTTTAAGCTGATTGTGTGGGAAAAACCTCCTTGTTGGCCTAGGTTAGAAAAACAGGCCAACAGGCTCCAAACTCAGTTATGTAGTATGTATGGTCTTTGGTGTCACCCCATTGTCTCATGAAGAGATCACGGAGTTCTTCAATGATAGTGATTGATTTAGCAGGAAACTCTCTGAACCATTTCCTTACATCCCCATCAAGGCTCTGCACGAACATTCTCATCCATACATCCTTGGCTTCAATGTTTTGATTATCAAAATAACTAAAGAAAGCTTCCCAGTGTTCTTCAGCTGTAGTTTCCCCCTGTCCATTAAACCTAGGTAGATATTTTTTATAGTCACCTCCAGGAAGTGCATTTAAAGGATGGGGCAAGACCAATGGTGCATATTTGGCTGCAACTATCCGGTCCATCATGTCTATGGGCTGATTTTGGGCTGCCATTTTTGGACTGACTAACTTTGGTGATGAAGAGGTTTGACTGGAACTTGGCTGAAAGGGATTTTTACCTAATTTCAGCTGAAAAAGAGGTATCTTACCAGGAGAGGCAGTTTTGGATTTTTTGAAGGATTGAGGATTAGTAAAAATTTGGAAATTGCTATCAGGGACAATAGGATTTAACCAAGGTGAAGCTTCTTCTTTTCCTAGCACAGCTGAATGTGATGAGCCACCCAACTAGTCAGGGTCACACAGGGCTGGTAAAGACTGAGACCTTCTAATTTTCCTTGCTTTCTTTAATAGCTGTTTGGGGTCTGCAACACCCAATTGCAATGGTGAAGTAGGTATGTTCCTAGTTCCAGCCCCTCTAGTATCCACTACGTCAAACTTTGGTGAAAAGTAGACTTAAAGATATGTTGGTTTAGGTTCACCTTCTAAAACCAGTGAAATGATAAGTATCCCAGGGAAAAATTTGTTTTCAACTTCGTTCCTCGGCAACGATGCCAAAGATGTTTGTGCCAGAAAGTGTTTCCAGGCCACAAATAAACAAGCCAACACAATCTCAAATATTAAATCAAACAAAACTAGGTTTAAGGGTTTTTGAAAGGTTTTCTTGGTTATGAAGTTTGTTGACTGAAGGGAATACACTCATAAGCCAAGCAAGAACTAAATCATAAATAAATAAGAATAGAGATGCATAATATAATCACCATGTACCAATCAAAATATAATCTTAAAGTTCATTCACAACTGACAAGCATTACAAGCAAAGAAACCATAAACCAACAATTAATTTATCAGTCATGTAGCTAAACAAACTCAAAATGAAGCTAAAACAAAGACTGAAGGGCAATATAGATCATATATTTCATAATTATGTTCATCAAATACACATGAGAGTTTTAGTACTTAACTCATAAACAAGTCAAAGACCTCCTTAAGCCAACCAAAAATCGAACCCTTTGTTTTCTTTCTCTGTTGTTCCTTCAACATTTCAGCTCTTAATCCCAAAAATGCAGCTGATACTTTAGTCTCGATGAGACTGGACTCTTCTGCTGACTTCAATGCTTTCTTTCTTTTGCAATCACCTTTGCTAAACTCTATTTTTTCATTTGAAGAAGAAGTATCAAGCACAGTTACTGCTTTTGTGTTTAACTTAGGGTTAAGCAGCTTTTTCATATTCAGCCTTAATTTGTTTTTGGGCCTAGTTTTAGGTCTCCATCTTGGGGCAATATCTCCCAGCATCTTCAACATTTTTCCTTGATGTCTAACTGTGGCAAACTCCATAGCTTTAACCATGATCTTCTTTTTCTTTGGCCTCATTGTCTTATCTTCTTGACTGGAGAATTCCCTATATGTACCAACCCCAGCTTCAGCTTTGACTATCAACTCATCTCCCTCTAGCAAATATCCTTCATCTTCAGATAAAATAGTAATAGGGATTCTCTGTTGGACCTTGTCATCCTCTTCCTCCACTGCAACCTTTTCTGTGACAACAGTTTTCTCATCCATGAGAGCTTCTGTAGGTGACCTATTTTGCACAGGCTGATCTTCCTTTTTTATAAATAGCAAACCTTTACCTTTACTGTCAGCTGAAAACTGCTAAGGTTAATAGTCTTCCTTTGAAGGCTCGTCACCCTTTCAAGTTTAACATATTTTTTATCTTTAGACTTGACCTTTTTACCTAGTTTCCTAATTAGGGTTTCCCCCTTGTCCACATGTTTTTTGGTTGGCTCTTCCTGCTTAATTTGGAAACCAGACCAAAAGAGAAAATAGTCCCATGTATTCCATTCTCTTTGCAGAGCAGTACTGATAATTAGCTTGATTAATCCATGATGGAAAATGGACCGTGTAGTGTGATCATGATGCTCCCTGACCCTGCTTGACATCTTTTGAAAACTTTTAAACAAAAAGAAAGGAAGACTCATCTTTGATTCACCAACAAGGTGTTGTAGAAACCTAAAATGATATTTAAAGACATAAGCATATCTCCCTTCACAGGTAATATAGCTTTGAAGGACTTTAATGGGCTCTACCCCTTCATCTCTGAAATTCTGGATTAGTACTCCTTTGCTCTAGTTTGGAATAATGCCAGGTAAAAGATACCTTTGGGCATTGAAAGTGAATGGCAACTTTTTGAACCACATTTCTCCTTCATTTCTGACTCCTATGGCTTCAGCAACTAACTCCATAGTCAACTTAAACTTCAGAGTATTAAATGCTATCATGTCTTGGTTATAACCTTGGGCAAATTTATAAGAGACCTCAGTGTTGTAGCCATCAATCTTCCTAAAGAAATCTAACCATCCAGCATTTTGAAAAAGCTCTGCACAACCTGGAAACTGATCAACCCAATTTAGCTCAGTGGGCTTAGCCCTATTGGTCTTCCCACCTTTTCCCATCTGCTTTAAATGACTAAATTCGGTGTAATTTTAAAGCCCTATTAATGACCTAACAGCTCTTTTTCCCTCAAGATTTTAAAGTTTTGACAGTTTGTTCTATTTTGAATGTAGGAAATATTTTACATTGATATTAGGTGGTTTAAGTCAACAGAGTACCCAAAATTCTCTCACAAAGATGCTACTGAATTTAACTATCTTCCAAAATGTTCATTTCAATGCAAGACCATCTTTAGAATGCCTAGAAACATCTATGTGTTGTGATTCTGCACAAATAGCACCCTTGGCTCATTCCAATGCTACTAATGAGCTATCTCTTTGCAATAGGGATTCTGCATTAGAGCTCTCAGTTGCTCACTTCTTAGATTCAAATTGTGACTGTTTAACTAGGGACTAAGATGATATGAGAGTAGTCTTATATGTGCTAACGTTTCCGCTTCAACTTGCATACAGCACAAAAAAAATCAGCCTCTAGCACCCACTCAGACAAGATCTACATGCAATTGACATGCTCAGCTAACTCATTGCATTGATTACAGGTACCAAGTGAATCTGTGAAACCCTGGTCACCATAAACAATACAGACCTTCACCCTACCAAATTTGCTGGTATTAACAAGGAAATTATTCAAGGTAACTATTGATTTCTCTCTTATCACTTGCCCAAACATCTAAACCTTTTTTAAACTGATATCTGATCATAGGGAGATTGTTAATAGCATGAATGAAAGCTTTCCTTAATCAATTTAAACATAACCAGCCTTAATGAAAAACCCTCAATTTGGCAGCCACGACCAGGTTTACGCGGAATACCTCACTCCCGGCCGGCTGCGAACGTTGAAAATTATTCCTTGGAGTATCTCCTTGTTGAATTTAACTTCTCATGTGTCTTCAGGTCTTCAATTTGCTTCCAACTGGCACGACGAGAAAGCCCTAAATCTCCTCTGTAACTGCAAATTCTGAATTTTAAGCAGATGTCTTCGCTCCACTTCCCCTCCAGCTTCATCATGCATGTGTGTAAATTTTCTTTCACGTCAATTTTGGCTCGTTCCTCTACCTGTCAAGGTTCATCCAACCTTAACTACTGATTTTCCACGATCTCCTTCACGTCTCAGACCACACCTGTTTGCATGATTATTTCTGATGGAACACGTATCAAAATCATCTATTCATGTGATTAGTCATCCAAAAATTGACATCATGGGAGAAATTTGCTTAAAAATCAGCGATTTTAGCGCCCGCGATATTCTTGTAGCGCCGTCGTGTAAAAATTTAGTCGTTGCACTACAAGAATATTTTAAAATCAAATTTGGTGCTTTTTTAATCATTAATTATATTTTGAATGAGGTTTTAATGTTAAACTTTGATCATGGTGCTATTTGTGAACCAATTAATCCACATGATGTCCTATAGAACCCTTCAAAACCATAATAAGACAAACCTAATGAAAACCTAAAGCAAAAAATCAAAATTTCAGTTAAAACCAAAAAATTTCTAAAGTAAGCAAATAAGCAAACTTAAAGTAAAAATCACAAGCAAAATATAAAACTAAAGAAAACAAGTTCATGACTTAACACTTTGTTTATGGGTTGTTTTCTGGTTAAGGCCTTGTTAAATGGACTAGATGGTTATGAAATGAAATTTGTTATCCAAGTCATGTTATCTGATTTAAAGGAAACAAAGCACCTTATGTCCTCTTGAGGGATTGTAAACCTTTGATGGCAGTAATTTTCCCTTTTCCCTTGTTATTTGTTCTCTTTTATGAGTAAATTATTGAAGGAATTACAATGGATGACTAATGAATTGGATTTATAATGATAATAAATTGTTTAATATTACTATTCATTCCAGAATGATGATAGATCTCTGTTTATGAGGTGTTCTGTTAATCTTTGAGTAATTCTCTATTTGTGAGTTGTTGTTTTAATATTTGTTATTTTTGGGTTTGATGGTTGAAGTGTGCCATTGTTTACCTTATTTTTTCAAGGTAAATGGTAAATGGGAAGAGTGCTTAAGTACTGGTTAATATTTGCACATCCTTGAAGTACTAAGTTTGGAATTCTTTGTTTACGAGTTGATGAAATAATGGTTGGATATGCCTTGAATGAAATTACCAAAATGTTATAGGAAGTGTTAAGGATTTCTAATGGTTGTTTCATATCTTATTGTTCATTCTTGTTAGCTTGTACTTGGTTTGGAGTCAAATGTTGAAGAAGTTTAAAGAAATCCTCTATGTGAAATGTTCCAATTCATGAGGTTAAATTGAGTAAACAACAAGTAAATCCTTTGTTTTTTTCCTCGTTGCATGATAAATATTGATGTATAAATGATATTAATAAATATTTTGTAATGGAATAAAAAGACTAAATAAAAAATCTGTTAAGTCCCTTTTATTTTCTTTCCTTAGCAGTTTGTTGAAAAATGTATAATTGTTTCTTTCGAAAATTGGAGTGATCGTGACCATCGATCACCATTCCAATGTGATCATGACTATTGGTTATGGTGTTTCTAACTCCTAAATTTTGAGTTGCCAACTTTAGAAATTGGAATTTGGGGTATTATTTGTTGTGTTTTTCAGGTCAGTGCCGACTTTTGATTGCCAACATCGAAAGTTGGGAGACAGGCTTGTTGATTGTGTTTGTTGTTGTTGGCATGCCGACTCTTGATGGTCGATGTTGAAATTCGGAAGCTAGGAGTTGCAATTGTGTTTTATTGTTTTGAGGTGATGAATTTTGACCTCAGACGTTGAAATTTGAATGTCGAGATGGGTTGTTATATTGTTGACCCTTGACTTCTAATGTCAGAAGTCGGTAACCATGAGTGGAAAATATGTGTGGTTGGATCTGTTGTGTCAACTCATGAATGTCGATGTCAAAAAATTTGGGATTGACATGGAAAAGTAGGAATGGGAATGGTGGGGTAGGGATTGACATGAGGAGGATCGAAGATGGATTTTAGGTCGTTGGATATATCTGTTGGAGTGAATACTGGCCATTAGATCTTGATAATGTGTTCATTAATGATGCTTATTGTTGGTTATTGAGCTTTAATTTGTGATTAAATTTTTGATTACGCTTGATTAATATTATTTGATCCTTTTCTTCAATACTCTTCAAGTCATTTGTGAATTCTGGTCATTGTTTAAATTGATTTGTTTAACTGTTAAATAAATTATGGGTCCCATGAGTGTTTTGGATGTTGATGGTGTTCATGTGGTTGTGTATTGCAAGGGGTGTGTTAAAGGTTGCATCCTTGGTATTTCCCACTCTTCCAATTAGGAGTGAAAAACATCCAGCCCATCCCCCTTTCCATTTAGAGAGTGAAGTTGTAGTTTCTTATTCAACGTCATCTCACCCAACCCTACTCCTTCACTTGATATTGTTCCTTTGAATACTGGAGTAGTATCTTCAACACAATCCCCATCTCATCCCACTCTCCTATCTGAGAGTGAACTAGAAACAACTCATGTTTATACAATCACTTTATGTCCTTTCTATTTCAACAACAACCCCTCCAAGTAATGAAGTTGTTCCCTTCCATTGGGCTAATATAAAAAAACCTCATATCCCTTCATGCGTTCATTTCCACATAACTGTTGGAGTTGTTGGAAAAGACGCATTTTTCACTATTGTTGATGAAGAGGCTACTATTATTTCTTTATCCTCAACTTTGTTGAAGCTATAGGTTCTCTTGCACTTGTGTCAGCCTCTGATCACATAATTTATTTTAATAGAATACCTACTAGACCTTTCGGGATCCTTCATCGGTTACCTATCACCTTAGGAGGGAAAACTGTCTCCACCAATGTTATGGTGGTCCAAGGTCCTTTGGAATTCAATCTAGTCCTTGGATGTGATTAAGTTTATGCAATGAAAGACATAGTGTCTTGAATATTTTGAGTGATGTATTTTCCAAATGACAGGAGGATCATGACCATGGATCATTTTTCCTTTGTTAAACTTGATCATCGCATGACTACTAGTCATCATAATTCCATGAATGTTCCAAATATTTTAGTGGTTTCTTCCCATTAAGAATGGGGGGCATGTATTCAGCCTTTGGACATCATGTTGGAGTTATCCTGCTAGCTTCTTATGTTGGGGGGAACACTACCAAACTCTAGACATCATGTTGGGTAGGAACTGGTTCCAAACATAGTTGACTTTTGGTTTCAAGGTTGCATAAAAATGAAATTGACCTTAATAAGAGTTTACCTTTGGTTTCAATCTTGTGTAAAAATGAAACCACTCCCAAGCATATTTTAGCTTTGGTTTTATTCTTGTGTAAAAATGAAACTAGTCTCAAGCATGCTTTACCTTATATTTCAAGCTTGTATAAAAATGAAATTAGCTTCGAGCATACTTCCCTTTCTATTTCAAGCTTGGTAAAAAATGAAACAGATCACCATGAGCATAGTTTTTTTCTTATTTAAAGCTCATTAAAAAACAAAACTTACCCTCAAGCATAGTTCTTTTATGTGTCAATCTTGTGTAAAACATATCCCCCTTCTATTGATACAAGTATCCCACTAGGATTAAGACTTGAACCTTCCTTTCATCCTCTTGTGTTACTCAATCCTGTTTCTTTCTTTGTCTCTAGTGAATCTTTTCCTAGTAGTAACCAATAGTTTAGTTGAGTGAAGCAAAAGAGTAGGTAAATGAAACAAATCTTGGGGGGCATGTTTCTAGCCTTTGGACATTATATTGGAGTTAAGTCATTATCTTTTTCTGATAATGCTAGGAGAAAATTTCCAACCCATGGAAATCATGTTAGGAAGGAACCTGTCAATGGGTCTCATTACGAGCATAGTTTACTTTCAACTTCAAGATCACTAAAACTGAAACCATTGTCCTGAGCATAGTTCAATTTCTATTGTAAGCTCATTAAAAAAATGAAGCATATGCCATGATCATTCTTCCAACCTTTCTTCAAGTTCTTTAAAAGTATTAAGAGGTATCAAGCTTACTTTTAACTTTTTTGGGCTTTGGTTAAAAACATGAAAAGCGGTTTGAGATTAATGTTTCCTTTTTCGTGCTCTGGATTCAATCATGAAAAATATTTTGAGTTCTTTTGATACCATTATCATGCTCATTAAAAACATGGTAAAAAGGTATCTAGATTAGTATTTTTTCTTTCTCACACTCGTTAATACATGAGAATAGGTTATCGAGTACACTTTTATCTCTTTTTTGGGCACATAAAACCCATTGTGAAAAATGAACCCCTTGGATTTTTCTTTAATCTATTTTTAGAATCCTTAAATGTGAAAATATTGTTGAATGAGCTTGTCTCTTTCATGTTCATAAAATTATTTGGAAGCTCATTTATCTAGTGATATTTTAACCCTTTTTTGTCTGTTTAGACTATTTATGAAAAAGTAATACCATAGTCAACCATTGACTAAGAGAGTTCTCCTAGGCATTATTTTATACATTTTCGGTCTTAGGGGACTAAGTTTACAAAAAACACACTTCAAAGTATTCTTTTGAGTGTTTCAGACTCTCTAAATAAGAAACATCGCTAACTTTACCTTCTTTGAACTCATAAAATTAAACATCGAAGGGCCCATATGGAAATGAACCCCTCCTTCCTCAGGTTCCTAAAATGTATGAGGTTGGATTCGTTGAATATTAACTATACCAATGATCCAAATTTTAGGGATAATATGGTCTAAATTAAAAAATATAAGTCATAAAATCATTAAATGGAGAGGCCACCCTCTTCCATTCATCATAAGAGAATTAAATGGAGAGGCTTCCCTCTCCCATCCATGGTATTTGGTATCCCATGGTATGGATGCAAGGCACATTGTAATGATATTATATAAAGGATTGATTCCTTCTCAATAAAGAAATATATTATTTTTGGATCCTCTCTCTCTCTCTCTCAATTTGTTGTTGGTGTCGAGCACCCTAAATGCAGATAAGTTATTATCAACACACAGAGCTTACGAAATTCATTGTCAACCCGGGGAAGTATTTTGTTTCAAAGGGTAAGTGCACAATATATGCTAAACACCAAATCATTGTAGTGAATACTGTTCTTAAACAACTATGTTCATCCCTCAAACTTTGTGTGATCCCACCAATCTTCTAACTCTACAATTTCAACCTTGTCCTTCTATGCATCAACCAGAAATGAAATCAACAATTACTGACAGAAAGGAAATCCTATTCACAGCCCAAATTAAAGGAATTGCCTATTGATCTAATCACACTCGGAATTTGTAACCATAAATTAATTGTAATCTAGAAATTCAATTGCGACAGATCAAGCTCGGCTATTCTAAGAATTGAATTGCAGAAATAAAGATCAACAATTATAACAATCCAAGAATTACACAGGGTTCGTGGGATGTCAACCTGAAACCATGAGATGAACAGAGTTGTGTACAGCTATTGAATAAATTGCATAAAGATTATCTACTCAGTCGACTGTTACAGTTATTGATCTTAGGAAAATGCAATGCTGTAAATCACACACACTACTGCTGCGCACATAGAAAATATGATTAACAAAACATCACACAACCACAAATTAAAAGATCCTACCTTAACTCAGCAATCTCTGCGGAAGGCGGGCCCAGCCTTCACACAGAGACGCTGGATGAACAATGTACAGCTCCCTTAAACCAGCAGTAATTCTTTGTATTAAAAAGGAAGGATTATTACAGATTGCTCCTGCTGTCAATACACCAAATGAATTAACTATTTTCCAACACCCTCGGTCGAGACAGCCTTCTGCATTTATACATACAAGCGATAACATCCAATCCTATTACAAAGGGCAGCCATGAAGATCTCTGATCTTCAGGCACCCTGAATAACACCGGTTGTTACAAGACGTGGCATGATACAATTATAGAAAGTGCGAGAAGACTGTTGACTGGCCCAGAAGTGGCGATCTTCTCAGATCGCCATAATATTCAAGCAGTTACATTGGAGATCCCTCGATCATAGCACATTCTGTTATGGCTACTCTGACCGGCTCTTGTCTGGAATGTCACGTGCCTCAATCGATGATGGACAGGTTGAGGATCCCTTTTGTGTCACAACCATCCCTCGTCCCTAGACTTGTTCAGCGTTATCCCCCTGCATTCTGCTCATCTCACATTATCTTCATAGATCACACATATTAGCACAATTTCGAGAGATAAATAGCCTTAATTGTCACAAGAATAAGCATTAATAAGGTAAAACAATAATCAGTCTTTCCTTGACAATTTAGGGAATAAAGTGAAGAAAGTCAGTCTGATTGGCATGCTAAGCAGTGTAAAACAAGGGAAGAAAGGTGATTAAAGGTGGTTAAAAAGGGACCAAATTTGGACTCAACATCTCCCCCCAACTACCCTATTGCATGTCCTCATGCAACACCCTGCTTCACTCGGAATCTGAATCCTGCATTGAGCTCTGTTCGTGGAGAGAAGAAAAATTGTAGGGAAACTCAGGTTTCTTATCTGTCTTCAGAAAACCTCTGTGAATAACCCAGAACTGCCAACATTTCCACTCCTCTGCCCTAGTCATGGAAAAATCCATGTTGTATGGTTCTGCTGGCCACCAAATAAGAGGAAATTTGAACTTTAAACCCAGCCAGTTGACTCCACATTCCTTCATACACCCTACATAACCCTTGACTCTTGAGAGTGCATGTTTAAAATTTTTAAAGCAGTAGGGGTCCCTGTTTCTCAGTGCAGAGGAGGCAGCGTACCATCTGTGTCGGCTGCCATCTAATGCAACCTACTGCTGCCTAGAAATAGATTTGGTACATGTGGAGATTACCTCCTCTTGCAGTTTCATGATGTGTTGCTCCTGGGAAGGAATGGAAAGAAAAATTTTATACCGAGCCAAGAGAATGCTAGGATTCTGGGGTTCACTACGGATCCACAAACTAGTAAGAGTTTCATTGTGGGAAAAGGTCTGAAAAGACCTTTCCCACTGAACATGGTTGCTAACAAAAGAGGCAAAGGCTCTTAGCTGAACATCCCCTGCAAATGGAACAGGATTTGAGTGCCGATCCATAGGGCATGCCATCTCGTGCAGGTACAGTTCACATAGCAAGTTCTGCTCTTCAAAGTTGCTCCCAAGGAATGTCTCCAAAATTTTTTCTGAGGTTGCAATTTCGAATAACCTCCCCTCCTGTACAGCTTTTAATTTGAACCAGACAAACTGCTTGAAGAGAAACACTGGATAAGAGGAAGAGGGCTTCCTAGTGCCTATGAGTTCTCGGGATAGGTCATACATTTGATCCTTATCCTTCTGCATGGATGAGAATTTCTTCAATTTCTTTATCTCCCTATGCAGCTCCTCTACCTGAACTCTGTGGCCCATACGTTCTTCAGCCCCCTACTCTTCCAGCGCTCTAATAATTCTCTTATGCTCATCCAACGCAATTGTCTTTTTCTGGTTTTCTTCCACCTGACTTCTCCATTTAATTACTTCCATCCTCAGGGCTGAAACTTCTGCTGTAAGATCTGAAATCTCCTTTTTATAATGTTTTTTCTGTTCTGCATCCAAATCAATAAAAAATTTGCAAGGGAGGAGTATTGTCTCTTGTGAGACAGTGTCTTCCAGCACTTCTTCTATGAGAGTTGTTGGTTCTTGTGTGGCAGCAACATCCCCTAGATTTTCTTCCATAACTGTGATTGATGCTTGTTGAGACACTGGTTCTTGTGTAACAGTGTCTTCTCCCTGATCCATCTGCATTTCTGAAATTGATTCTTGTGTTGCTGGTTCTTGTGTGACAGCAACACCCCCTGGCTTATTTTCTACAGCTGTATCCAAGTCTTGTTGAGACACTGGTTCTTGTGTAACAGTATCTTCTCCCTGATCAGCCTGCATTTCTGAATCTGATTCATGTGTTGCTGGTTCTTGTGTGGCAGCAACATCTTTCAAACTCTCCTCAGCATCAACCTCCATTGCTTTTAAGGACATTGGTTCTTGTGTGACAGTGTCTTCCTCCTGCATTCCTGGGTTCAATTCTTGTGTTGCTGGTTCTTGTGTGGCAGCAACATCTTTCAAAATCTCCTCAGCATCCACCTCCATTGCTTTTGAGGACACTGGTTCTTGTGTGACAGTGTCTTCCTCCTGCATTCCTGGATTCAATTCTTGTGTTGCTGGTTCTTGTGTGGCAGCAACATCTTCGTTCCCCTGCTTCTGAGATTGGATATCTTCCCCATCGTACAGCTCTTCCTCAAGGACCTCAGTGTCACCTGAGGCTATTGTCTGTTAATCCTCACTCCACTGTGTATCGGGTATGATATCTATCCCTGGGTCATCTTCTAGTTGAAATTCAGGAATTCCCAAGGATGTTGGTTCTTGTGTAACAAAATCCTGGATTACCTCTTCATCCTCCTGTGGCTGCAGTTCTTCTCTAAGCTTTGTATCATGGGGACATTCTAGGGCCATAGTGCCAAACTCTTCATTAGGTTCCAGAGTGTCCTCCATTCCAGATTCTTCTCCCCTTTCCATCTGCATTTCTGAAATTGCAATCCCCTGTTCAGGTTCATCAATGTTCTGCCCTCGTGGCTCAGTTTCTATCATCTCTATATCGTGGGAGCATTCTGGGTTCACAGTGTAATCCTTATTTCCATCATCACTCCTGATTTCATTGTTTTTTTCCTCTGTCCTAGGATTAGTAGCAGCCTCGGCAAGGATGATCAAAGATGCTGGTTCTTGTGTTGCAGCATCTTCTTCTTCTGCAGGTTCTTCCCTTGTAGATGTGGGTTGTTGCATTGTGCGCACTATGATCCCATGGCCTTTCTTTTTGAAAATTTCCCCACAATTAGGGAAAATCACCTGCTCCTCCTCCCTGTCAAGGTCAATAGAGTCTGCTCCCTCAAGGTGGTCTACCGCCTCCACCAATGTATACATTCTCTTCTCGCCTTGTTTCCTACAAGTTTCCTTCCATGTCTCCACTTCCCTTCAAAGTATTTGGACTTCCTCCTTTAATACTGTGTTTTCTTACAGAAGTCCTTCAAGGCTGGGTTCTACCTCAACTAGCCTTTCTGGAGCATCCATTGGCCTTGGTACAAGGATTGGGATCTCAACCTGTGACTCCAGGGTTTCCCATATTTTTCTGGCTGCCTCTGAGATTGCATTTGGTTTGAGTCTTTTGCCTCCTATTGGTGCAATTATGCTCGGCTCCTTAATTGGTCTCTTTCTTCCTTTTCGTGACGTTTTCGTTTGAGGGGCTGACTTATCAGGATTCACTGCTGGGGTCAAAGGAATGTTTTCTTGCGCCTCAGATCGCTCCTCCTCAATTAGGGTTCCTCCTTCCCACTCAGGTGAGGATTCAACAGTGACCGGCTCCATCTGTTCTTCAATTGCCTTAGCTCTGTCATCTTCAGGTTCAATTGTCACAGCATTCAATGCTGCTCCAATTTCTCCTTCTGATGACAGAGCTACCCTGTTGTCTGCATGTCTCTCAAGATTTTTATCAACACTTTCCATCAATGGTTCTGCTTGTGTCCCCTGTTGTGCTTGTTCTGGTACAATATCATCCCCCCCCCCAACTATATTAGAGGGACACCAATCCTCCTGATGATGTTGAAGCTGTGCCTGTTCTGCCGGGAGACCCAGGACAGGAACAGGCTCCTGAGTGCGGGCTGTGAATTGATCCCAGGTGATATTGTGCTGGGCCAGGGTTCTTGAAATGATTAATTTTATAAGACCATGGTGGGTTAGGGAAACATGTGGATGTTTAGCCGTTTGAACAAACATCGCCATCTGGCGTAGGTTATGGAACAGATAGTATGGAATATTCAACAAAATGCCATGGCGAAGATGGGAAAGTAAAGGTAGTTCAGAATTATAAACAACTTGGTACCTACCTTCGCAAGTGATGTATTTCTTAAGGAAGACAGCAACCTGATCCCATGGTCGTGGCAGTGATTGCAGTACAATTCCTCTCTTTGATGATTGAACGTGCTCCCCCTCTCGTAGAAATTCCTCCCGTGCAACCATCGTGGGGATTCGTCGTTCAAACCATGCCTTTCCCACCATTGGAAGAGCAGTAAATTCAGATATAATAGCCTCGGAAACTTCTATCCGTAGCCCCCATACCTCAGAGTGAGTGTCCTTGAGGTGTAAAGCGAATTGCAAAGCTGCTTCCCTGTTAAATCCGTCTAGTCGCTCGAAGAATTCAATCCAGCCAGCGGCTTGAAAGATGGCGAAAACCTCAGGATTGTTTCGGAGTTCCTACGTGTTTAAAGGTTCATGACGAGCTAGAAGCCCCATAGTCCTGGCGACAGAGTTCTAGAGTCCGAGAGTGGAGGTTGCAGAGCGGGGAATGCACAGATCACTGAGCGGAGATGTGAGTAGGGAGATGGCAAATTTGGAAAGTGCAGTGCAGAGGGAGGTTCAAAATTTTTATTCCAAATTGGGGAAGGTGGCAGTTATGAGCTTTTACGTCGCACGGGGGATGGATTAATTAAGTCATAATGGTAATACGTATTAAGGCACGACTGATATCATTAAACCTAAATTAACACTTAATCATGTAAAAATCAAAGCCATACCTCGTGCGACTGTGCATCGAATGACCTGCGGGGAATGATGATCCGTGTGTTTGCTGATGCTGGAAGGCCGAGCTCGTGCAAAGGCATTAAATCAATCATAATAATAGCAATTAATTCCATAATGCCATCGCCAGTGAAAATGGAGAAAACATCGCTTCACCGGAGTCGGAATTATGCCAAATTGGCCGGCACGAGTGGAATAAATCAGAGCCATAAGTAATAGCGAAAGCAATTTGCTTTGGTTAACACAGGAGTTACTACTGCAAAGAACAAAAGAACAGTCTGTAATGCTAAAAGGTGCGCCAAATAAAACAGGATTGAAGTTGCCCAGCATGATATCGCAGCCAATTAAAAGATGTTACAGCCGTCAAGAAAGATCACAGTGTCGGAAAAAAAATTGGCGGTACAGGGAAAAATCATGGCTGTCAGAATTCACAATGGCTGGGAAAGGATGTCGCGGCCGTGGGAACATGTGGGTCGGCCACCGGGAGTGTATGTTCAGCCGCTGGAAGATTATGTTTGGCTGTCGGAAGATTATGTTCGGCCGCCGGAAGCT
>LPNX010936389.1:0-27596 GCA_001517045.1 Pseudotsuga menziesii | reverse complement strand
CCCATCTCTCAAATGGTTCAACTACAAGTTGGGACTGTAGGGGCATCTGATCTGTTCGATTGGGTTGGCCCATCCTTTGGCAACTGTCACAGGACTGGATATACTTCTTGGCATCCCTGAACAGATTTGGCCAGTAATAGCCCATCCGCAGTGCTTTGTGCCCCGTTCTTTTATCTGCAAAGTGGCCTCCACAAGGCCCCTCATGACAGGATTTTAATATAGGAAAGATCTCATCTTCTCTTACACATCTCCTGATCTCAAGATCAGGCCCTGTGTAGAAGAGATGGCCATTTAACCAACAAAACCTGGCACTGCGCTGAATAATTTTTCTTTTTTCTCGTTTTGTCATATATGGCGGGAGCTTCCCTGCAACCAAATAGTTAGCAACGTCTGCATACCATGGAGAATGAACTGAAAGTGCAAATAGATGCTTGTCTGGGAAAGAATCCTCAACAGGCAAACTGTCATCACTGTTAGTAAGACAGGATAAAAAGTCAGCAACAACATTTTCCTTCCCAGTTTTATCTATAATAGTGATATCAAATTCTTGTAACAACAAAAGCCATCTGGTCACTCTGGCATTGGTAACTGGTTTATTCATTAAGTATTTGATGGCAGAGTGGTCAGTGTGCACAAATGTAGGATACCTGGTGATATAATGTCAAAATTTATTTATGGAGTAAACAATAGCAAGGAATTATTTTTCATTAACAGTGTAGTTAAGCTCAACAGGGGCTAGATTTTTACTAACATAGTAAATGGCATAAGGTTTTTGGCCCTCCTGCTGTCCTAATACTGCTCCAATGGCAGTGTCAGAGGCATCTGAGGAGATATGGAAGGGCAGGGTCCAATTAGGTCCCCGCAAGATGGGAGCTGTAGACAGCCTTGATTTAAGTTCATCGAATGCTGTCTGGCATGCTGCATTCCACACAAACTGTGCATCCTTCATTAACAAAGAGAACAGAGGAGAAGCCAGTTTGGAGAAGTTTTCTATGAATCTTCGATAATATCCAGCATGTCCTAGAAAGCTTCTCACCTCTTTCTAAGTTGAAGGGGTAGGTATATTCTGTATTACTTTGATTTTTGCAGGGTCTACCTGTATGCCATTGGCAGAGATAAAATTCCCCAATACCACCCCCTCACTCATCATCATATGGCACTTCTCAGTGCTTAATGAAAGCTGAGCCTGTTTACAGCGAGTTAAAACCTTCTTTAAATTTTCTAGTGCCTCATCGAAATCCCTGCCATAGGGAGTGAAATCATCCATGAAGATTTCCATGCTATCATTGACTAATTCAGAGAATATGCCAATCACAGCTCTTTGGAACGTTGCTGGTGCATTGCACAATCCAAATGGAAGTACTCTGTAAGCAAACGTTCCCTAGGGACAGGTGAAGGTGGTTTTATCCTGATCCTTAGGAGCAATTTGGATTTGGTTGTACCCACTGAAACCGTCTAGGAAGGAGAAGAAATTCTTCCCTGACAGGGTATCAAGTACCTGGTCGATAAAGGGTAAAGGGAAATGATCCTTTTGAGTTGCTTTGTTCAGTTCCCTATAATCAACACAGACCCTCCATTTCCCATTTTTCTTGGGTACAATCACGAGTGGGGAGACCCACTCACTATCTGAAAAAGGGTATATAAACCCTGCTTCCAAAAGTTTCTGGATTTTCTCCTTCACTATATCCCTCAGATTGGGGTTCATGCGTCGTTGGGGTTGACACACAGGCTGGGAGTCACTTTTGATATAAATGTGATGAGTGCACAGATTAGAGGGGATACCCCTCATATCTGTATACTCCCAGGCAAACACCCCCTTATGTTCCTTCAAGAGGCTGATCAGGCGTTTCTGTTCCTCTGAGGAGAGACTAGGATTGATATTCAAAGTCCTTCCAGGTTCTACCTCAATCGGAATGCTCTCTGAATTTTTCACAACCGGGATTATATTTGTGCCACCAACCAAGGCTTCTTCCGTAAGGTTTTCTTGCTCTTCCTTTCCCAGGGTAGTGTTAAGAATTTGATAGACTTCTCTATTTACTGAAGTGGGTTCACTAATGAAATTGCTAATGGTATCATCTTCTATCTCATTTTTAAAGGTTAAGGCCTTCCCTATAGTTAATAATGGATGGACATCCTCGTCCTCCTCCTCCTGCTCTATCCAAAGGGATGTTTCAGCCTCTAGACTTGGCCGAGCTGGAGGATACAGGGTGAGGTTTTTAGTATCCATACCATCAGATATAGTCATGGACCCCGATCGACAGCTGATGCAAGCATCAGCTGTGGCCAACCATGGTCTCCCCAGGATCAATGGGTGTCCCCCCAACTGCGATTTTGGTTGTAACACCAAAAAGTCAGCTGGGTACTCCCATGAATCTACTGATATAACAAGGTCATCCAGAATCCCTTCGGGTCTGATGGTGGATCTGTCTGCCAATTCCAAAATAGTAGGGGTCAGTCTAAACTTGGTGAGCCCAAGCTTATTTACAGTTTCCATAGTTATAACGTTGATTTCTGCTCCCAGATCCACTAGGACGTTGGGTATCTGTGTCTTTCCTATCTGTACAGTAACGGTAGGATTACCAGGGTCATCGTATTTAGTCACAGGGGCTTTTCCTGTTATCAAGGCCGATAAGTTTCCTATGACATGAACCGTGGGAGGATCCCTGAATTTCATTTCTGTTCTTCTTGTGCACAGCTCCTGAACTGTTCTAGCGTAAATGGGCACATCTTGAAGCGCTTGAAGGAGGGGAATTTTAACATAAAGGTTTCTTAACTCTCCGAGGAGGTCAAAACTGAGGTTGCCCCCCCATTTTTGGTAGCAGTAATCTCTCGGGGTATGGTGGCTGCTTTATCAGATGGGAAGGCTGTATCTCTTCAGGTTTATCGTTGGATGGTTCAGCCGTCCCTTCTAAAGGATTCCCAGCATCCTCAATGATGGGACTTGAGTCAAATGGATGTTGTAAGCTCTCCTCTTCTCTATGCTCAGAGGATGAAACATCCTCTGTTATTACAGGTTCTACAATTTTCCCAGATCGTAAGTGGATTTCATTATAGGGTACAGGGGAAAGAGAGTAGGCTGGCATGTTGACAGTCTCCAATTGGTGGACTGCTTTATTGTTTGGGTTAGGATTAGGTTGGGCAGGCAGCTGGGGTCGTATTGGTATATTCGGGACATAATTGTTTTGCAGTTGCAGCTGTGACTGTGGAGGTAAGTATTGAGGATATGGAGGAATTTGGGGGAATTGAGGAAATTGAGGAGAATACGGTGCTTGTTGAGGTAGAGGTGGTTGAGGAAACTGGTTCCCAGGATGGAAATTCCTCCATCCAGGAGTCCATGACGTAGGTTGGGGTGGTGGCTGTGTCCAGGGATTCCATGAATTATAGTTTTGCATTGCAGGTTGAGAGGAATTCCATTGAGTATAATTCGAAGGGAATTGTGTATTCAAATTTTGCATATTATTCCAATTCCCCATATTATTCAAAAATGGGAGAGAGTCTGGAGACATACCTTGATTCCGAGGCTGCCATGGTTTCTTCTGTGCGATAAAGTAGGCTGCTTCCACATCCGGGTTTGATGCCTGCAGAACAACCTTGACTTGAGGAAGTGAAGGGCATTCCTTCATGTCATGGTTCAGCTCACACAGCTGACATACGTTCACTTTGTCAAGCAGGCATTCTCTCAATGGATGATTCTTTCTACATTGGGGGCAGAACACACCCAATGTGAGATCCTCTACTGCTTGTTTTTGTTTCGCCTTCAGGACATCAATTTCAGAAGAGATGGAGCTCATCATTTCTGTTTTAAAATTTTCAAGTAGATTGCCTATCTCTGCTCGGGTAGCGCCTCCATTAGATGACTTCTGAGTTCGGTCGAAGACGTCACGTTCCAGCTTTTCTCGTTTATCCCGCTTATTATTTCTGGAAGACCCTCTGGAGTATCTTTTGCACAGCTCCACAATTTTGTCGAAAGGTTCTTTGGAGATGTCTCCCTTACCAAGCAGGTTCAACATATCTAGAAAATCATCCCTGATTCCCCGAAGCAAGATTATTTTGAGTACATCCAGTCCCATGTTCGTCTGCCTAGCTCTCTGCACATTGTACAACAGTCTTTCCATGAAATCTTCCAAACTTTCGTCCTCCTTCTGCACCATTTTAAATAACTCCTCTCTCTTATCCTTGGTGTTACAGTATTCCTGATATTTCTCCAGGAACACCTGCTTCATTGCATCCCAATTAGTAACGGTCCCTCCCCCAAGGCTCATGAACCAGCGTAATGCATTGTCCTTAAGGGTAGCAGGAAAAAGTTTTAGTTTTTGGGCATCGGTGATATAATCGTAACTGCGACAAAGAATATCGAATTTGAAAAGGAATTCATCTGGGTCTTCTGCCGCCTTTCCATGGAAATGACGTAACACCGATGGTGAGATATTCTTCATAGGAGCTGCCCCATCTGGTTGTTGAATAGGAAATTGCAATGTAGCCACTGTTCCCTCTAGCAGGGAGCGATTCTCATGATGATAGTTTTATCCCATCACTTCTTCCTCATCGGCCCCGTGTCTATTACTCATCTCTTCTTCTGTTTTCTCCTCTTCGTCTCCTCCTGTGTTCTTTTCTTCGTTCTTCTCTTGTTCCTCGTTCTTTTCTTCATTCTCCTCTTGTTCCTCGTTCTTTTCTTCGTTTTTCCACTATCCCAGGAGCTTCTGGTGGTACCGATCCCACTCTTCCTTAGTTGCACTCCTCCCGTTAATGTGATAATTCGGACCTCTACCAGTAGGTCCCGTTGTAATAGCTGTGTCTTTGTCTACAGGGGTAGCTGAGGACGTCGTAGCTGCTCGTGTCTTCTCCACCGTGGATCCCGATGCTAGCACCCCAGGATCAGTGGGGTTTCTTCTGTTAGGAGTTTCTTGAAGACGAGCTCCAGTGGATGAATCAGTTCTGTCAACAAGGTCGTCAATGAACGTCCTTCTGCCCAATGGTACTCCTCGACCTCGACCCGAGCCACCTGCACCGTTAGTATCTTGTGGGGTTTTGGGAGTTGGGAATTGATCGCGTTTTACCCTTCTAGTATTGATACAACCCAAATCATTTCATCAAAAAGAATAAAAAGAGACTGACTAAAAATAATTATCAAATGCAACTACTGATAGTGTTTAATTACCCTTCCTCGGCAATGGCGCCAAAATGTCGAGCACCCTAAATGCAGATAAGTTATTATCAACAAACAGAGCTTACGAAATTCATTGTCAACCCGGGGAAGTCTTTTGTTTCAAAGGGTAAGTGCACAATATATGCTAAACACCAAATCATTGTAGTGAATAATGTTCTTAAACAACTATGTTCATCCCTCAAACTTTGTGTGATCCCACCAATCTTCTAACTCTACAATTTCAACCTTGTCCTTCTATGCATCAACCAGAAATGAAATCAACAATTACTGACAGAAAGGAAATCCTATTCACAGCCCAAATTAAAGGAATTTCCTATTGATCTAATCACACTCGGAATCTGTAACCATAAATTAATTGTAATCTAGAAATTCAATTGCGACAGATCAAGCTCGACTATTCTAAGAATTGAATTGCAGAAATAAAGATCAACAATTATAACAATCCAAGTATTACGCAGGGTTCGTGGGATGTCAACCTGAAACCATGAGATGAACAGAGTTGTGTACAGCTATTGAATAAATTGCATAAAGATTATCTACTCAGTCGACTGTTACAGTTATTGATCTTAGGAAAATGCAATGCTGTAAATCACACACACTACTGCTGCGCACACAGAAAATATGATTAACGAAACATCACACAACCACAAATTAAAAGATCCTACCTTAACTCAGCAATCTCTGCGGAAGGCGGGCCCAGCCTTCACACAGAGACGCTGGATGAACAATGTACAGCTCCCTTAAACCAGCAGTAATTCTTTGTATTAAAAAGGAAGGATTATTACAAATTGCTCCCGCTGTCAATACACCAAATGAATTAACTATTTTCCAACACCCTCGGTCGAGACAGTCTTCTGTATTTATACATACAAGCGATAACATCCAATCCTATTACAAAGGGAATCCATGAAGATCTTTGATCTTCAGGCACCCTGAATAACACCGGTTGTTACAAGATGTGGCATGATACAATTATAGAAAGTGCGAGAAGACTGTTGACTGGCCCAGAAGTGGCGATCTTCTCAGATCGCCATAATATTCGAGCAGCTACACTGGAGATCCCTCGATCATAGCACATTCTGTTATGGCTACTCTGATCGGCTCTTGTCTGGAATGTCACGTGCCTCAATCGATAATGGACAGGTTGAGGATCCCTTTTGTGTCACGACCATCCCTCGTCCCTAGACTTGTTCAGCGTTATCCCCCTGCATTCTGCTCATCTCACATTATCTTCATAGATCACACATATTAGCACAATTTCGAGAGATAAATAGCCTTAATTGTCACAAGAATAAGCATTAATAAGGTAAAACAATAATCAGTCTTACCTTGACAATTTAGGGAATAAAGTGAAGAAAGTCAGTCTGATTGGCATGCTAAGCAGTGTAAAACAAGGGAAGAAAGGTGATTAAAGGTGGTTAAAAAGGGACCAAATTTGGACTCAACAGTTGGGTTATTAGTTTTGTGTGTCTTTATTAGTATAGTTTGAGAGGTGAGGCTCAAAGATCCCTCTTTGAGCCTCACCCCTCCATGTTGTATATTTAATTTATGTTTGTATATGTTATGGATCATTTTTTAACAATTTTACAGCTTTAATCTCTTCCTCTTTCAACATTCAATCCTCTTGGGTATCACCCCCAAGATCTGTATTAGTGGTATCATTGCAGGTAACTATTCTATGGGAATAAGAATTTGAGCATAGTTCGGGTTCAAAGATTTGCATGAACTTCCAACCTCATTTTGGAACTCCAGTGGAGTCTATTTGTTGGGCCATACACTGGTTTATATGTTGTATACAGAGGTTCCATGATCTCTGCAATAACTCATGTTTCTCTACAAACCCTTGGAATCCTACACTCATCAATCTAAGGAGAATGACCCACTTCTGCAAAATTTAGATGTTTTTATATCTACAAGACATTTCAATGGGCCTACCATATTTCATTTGATTTTTTTTCATCATCTAAACTGGGTATTTCACAGTTTTTTATTTTGATTCTTAGTTTGTGAGATATGCTTCAATTGAAGCAGCACATGTTAGTACACGGTGTGACTGAATGTATAGAAACTTTGAAAAGGTGCCAAATAATCCATAGAACATCTTATAGGCTTTATCATATCTCATTGGAAATATTTTTTCGTTAGCTAAAATGGGTATTTCATGGTTTTTCATTTGGATTTTTGGTTTGACAGATATCGTTGATTGAAGCAACATATGTCTACAAAAATAGTGCACACGCATCCCTTGAGATTAAAAAACATTTCTCATTCCCAGGGCCACCACAAATAAAGTATGTTATATGGATTTAAATGTATGTTTTAGATCTCAAATGGTTCTTCAATGAAATTCAATTTCATCACCTCCATCAGAAGCTATGAATGGATTTGAACCAAGACATTAATTGCACCAAATATCATGAGTTTTTTCAAATCTTAGACTTTTATTAAATCCTATTGTAATCATGGTTGTGGGTTAAACACAAAAAACCCATGGTGATGGGTCAACCACACAAAACAAATAGTTATGGTTATGGTACCAATGACACAAAACTCATGGTTATGGGTCAACCACACAAAACCCACAGTCATGGTTATGGTTATGGGTTAACCACACAAAACCCATAGTCATGGTTATGGTTATAGCCCAATCACATAAAACCCATAGTTATGGGTTGAAATCACAAAACCATTCTCTTCATTGGAAACTATCACATTGTAATCACGGGTCTCTTTTTACCATGAAATGATGGGGGTCATCATTTTATAAGCGGGTAGGAATGATTTGAATTTTAGGGGGCATATGGTATAAATTCAGACATATAAATCATAAAAGAATTAAATGGAGAGGCCACCACCTTCCATTCATCATAATATAATTCAATGGAGATCCCACCCTCTCCATCCATGGTATTTGGTATCCCATGGTTTTATTCCATGGTATGGCTGCAAGGCACATTGTCCATAGTATTTGGTATCCCATGGTTTTTTTCATAGTATGGATTCAAGGCACATTACAATGATATTATATAAAGGGTTTATACATTCTTAATAAATCAAAATATTATTTCTCTATCCTATATCTCTCTCTTATTCTATTGATTTTTATTGGTTCTAAGTTTATTTCTTATAATAGTTTGAGAGGTGAGGCTCAATGAGACCTCTTTGAGCCTGACCCATTTGTGTGGTCTATTTAATATATGTTTCTATATGTTATGGATCAATTGTTAAAAAATTTGCATCTTTAATATCTTCCTCTTTTGATATTCAAGCCTCTTGGGTCTCACCCCCAAGATCCAGATCAACTGAGCACATGTTATCCTCCTCAAGCTCATTAAAAAAAAAAGGGGTACTCATCCGTGATAATGGGGCTCAGGGAGAAATAATCCAAGTATATATTTAAAAATATTTATGTCATCCTTTGTCTCCTTTAAACATGGAACCTGTTTGCATCTTGTCATAAAATTGGATATGATCTACTTATATTTTATTCATCCCAAGTCTATGAGTCATGCCACTCCTTCAAAAGATATGAACAAGGTCGTAGTCATTGTTGCATTATGTCTTCGTCTTTGCCTTATTGATTCAATGCTTCCAAGTCACCTTTCATTTCGTGCAATGTTCAAAGGAATTCTACCTGAGTCAACCTCTACAATATCATCATCCTTTACATCTTTTGTGTCATCCTACGCTCATTTAATTCACCATTTCAAATCACTTTCCTATATCAGGTTCATGTTGATGATGTGGGATTCATCGTGGATGTTAGCTCACTTCAAATGAACTAGGTTCAATATTCAACTTGACCAACAAAACCCAAGGAACCAACTTGACAGAGAATAACCCCATTGACAACACGTATGACGCAAGTAAAGTCTCACTCGAGATACCTATAGGGGCTGCAATAACAATGCTTCTGTAGTGACAGAAGGGGATCTCTCCATGGAATAATTCGATAGACTACCCAAGGATGCAGATCATGGAATAATCATCGGAAAATAACAAGAAAATTTAAAAAATACATATCTAAATCACATCTACCATATTTTCAGCACCATTATTCCATTTAATCATAACCATTACCAGCCACAACAACATCACAAATATTCGGACATAACATAAACATATACAATTAACACATAGTTTTTAACGTGGAAACTCATACAGGAAAAAACACAAAATAGATATTCATCCATCATAATTCATGTCTTGAACGTGTCATATCCCTTCCCCTCTACTCGACGGAGAGTACGTGACTGTACTGCTACTACTGTCAAATATGGGAAATCTAGCCCGATGAACATAAGAATAAAATGTATCAGAAAAAAAAACATACATAGATGCATAATGAAAATGATATACAATAGAAGCAACACTCATTCAACACATTCAATATGTTCATTAAACAAATACAGTTGCAGAGATTAAATACACAATAAATACTTATCTTGAAAAGAAGTTGTACCGCAACTAGTTGTCACGTCCCCACCCCTCATCCCGACGATGGATAGGATGCGAACAACACTATTTCTGCTATCAAACAGGAAATCTATCCCCATGAACATGATAATTAAAAACGCATTGAATTAAAAACATACATAGATGCATTATACATGTAAATACACGGCGGAGTAAAAACACATTCATTCAAGCATTCAACATGTTCATATTAATTCCTAAAACAAATACTTTACAGAGATTAAGCATAAGAATACTTATCTTGAAAAGAAGTTGGCCTACAACTAGCTATGTCGCTGCAAAGTCCCACCCAACCATAGGCTAGTTTGCTTGTCAATCTCTCAGCATCACTGCCACCCCCTAGTTGGGAATGATTTCCACAAGGAACTAGGGAGTAATAGGCTTACCCTCAACAAGACCATAGACCCATAGTCAACCAATTAATACATGGTTCCTTGGAATTACCTAGCTAATCAAACCTGCTAATCAAACACATGAATCCATATAATAGATAGGTTTCTTGGACTTACTCTGCCAAGTCAATCACAAGGATGCACTTCACACCCCAACACAACTGTTGCGTAAGAACAAAATGTTCTTGGGAAACCAAAACAAAATGGTTGAGGGGAAAACAACCCTACATGAGAAAATACAATTCTAGGAAATGTTCTTGGGCCTCACAGAGATAAAAATGGCCTCACAAAACCCTCACATCGTGGATATGTTCTTCCATCTGTTTGGAATTACCAAAAATGGTTTTTGCAACAAAAAACGACCCAGTAAGATGGGACAAAAACACCTTGTGATTAAATATGTTTTCACTAAACATTTCTGGGCATCGTAGGAGCTGAAATGACCTCCTTGCACACCCAAATCATGGGTCTCTTTTTCCCATTCGTTGAACAACACAAAAATAGCTTTCCCAGCTTAGAGAAATGAAGGAAAATGCAGAAAAACGTGAGGGAATCTTCCAACTTTCTCACAGAGGAAAAAAAATCTCCTAAAACCCCAAAATCATGGCCCATTTCTTCCCATTCGCCCAACAACATAGAAAACAAATTCTGAGCATGGAGAAATGAAGAAACGATAACAAATCATGAGGGAGAGAGAGCTTAGCAAGCGTCAACTATGTGAGAGAGCCTCCACGCGAATGAGAATGGTGAGGAAATGAAAGAGATGGGTGCATAATGGATTGGGCATGCATTCCCAAGCATTTACTTGCCCAAGAAGTCAAAAACACGTTTTCCAAAAATGGTGGCTTCCCCAAATTCGAATTCGACCTCCATACCTTTCCCATCCCAAGGAAATAACTTCCTACACCAACTTTTAGATCACTGGGCATAAAAGGACAAAATGGTTAGTTGACAAATTTATGGGTTTTCACCTAAACATTGGATTTTCCCTATTGGCTCAAGGGTTTGGATATTCCCCCCTCTCCCTATTCCTTATGACATCATGCTCCCATATCTTTAACATTGCGGCACATAGCTAGTTGTGGTATTTTTATTAATTTGCATTTTTACATGATGTTTCTAAATATATTGTGCCTAGCTAGCACATAAACCATCGACATCGATTTTAATTACCGAAACATGCAACAATAAATCCATGGTGGGGCCTTTTCCTTGAGCTCCACACCACGATTTACTACAATATTTACATCATATGCAATTTAATACCATGGGGTCAAAGTTAAGGTGTTAAATTCCCCTCCCCCTTCAACAACACTGTCCTGAGTGCTTTACAAAAAATTAACAATTTCTATACTGGCACCGTCCTTAGTGCCCTGCAAAATTGAACCAAAACTGGGTGTGACAATCACATGGCATCCTCCAGCTCCCATATAGCCATATTAGGACCGTGGTGCTTCCTATGCACCTTCACCTATCCCATGGTACAATCTAGAACTCCTCCTCGGTTCCACTGTGTGGTTGTCTTGCATACGAATTCCTCCAAGTCATTGATTACATGCATCAATACACACCACTAGATATTTTTTGTGTCTTGGAGAATCCTTCTCCTCGGCTTGGAACATTTTCCAATGTCTTTGGAAAACAACAATACCTATGGTCAAGCCCCAAGCAATGATTCAATTCCCATGTTAGTATTCACAAGATTTTCCAAAATCATAGATGAATCACATGCACATGTATATTGACATCAAATCAACAAGAAGTTGCCAAGTTAACCAAATACTTATTTTCATAAGTATTTTATTTTGGTTCCACATGTATCTGAATTGGCTTAATACAATCATGGAACTCACAACCNAAATCAACAAGAAGTTGCCAAGTTAACCAAATACTTATTTTCATAAGTATTTTATTTTGGTTCCACATGTATCTGAATTGGCTTAATACAATCATGGAACTCACACCCCCGCCCCACCCCACACTTGGGTGTGCATTAAAAGGTATCTCGATTTCTGTAATCCTCGGATCACTTGAAAATACCTCTCAACCGAGGTCAGACAACTTCGCTCTTGACCCCAACACCTATTTGGGTGCTTCAATGGTAGTTCTATTCAAGAGCTTGCACCTCCTCTAGGTGCTTCCTTTCCGAACACCACAATGAATTTAATTCATATGTCAGATTCATTCCTATAGGATGCGATCTATAACAAGATTTTCAAAATCATGGCAGCATCATATGCTCATGTATATTTACAGAAAATTAACAACAACAAAAGTTTGATAAGTAGACCAAATACTTATCTATGTAGCATCTCTCAATCAAGATCTGGTCATCCTCGCTTCAGAGCTTAACGCCTACTTGGTTGCTCAATGGAAGCTCTAGTTTACGTGCCTATCACCTCTTCCAGTTCTCACTACTATTCAGGTGCTTCCTGTTAACCAAAAAAAATCCCTTAGTAAGCTCTATATGACCTACACCACCTAAAGACATCCATGCACGACCCTCATTTGACCCCCACACCCTAAAAAAGGATTAAAAATATGAAAAAGGGGATAAAACCCCTCAAAGGAGCTTAGAACCCCCAAAGGAGCTAAGGATTGGGTGAAAGGGGCTAAAGCTCCTACCAGGGGCTTAAAACCCTAAAAATACCAAGAAAAAGTATAAATAGAGGGGTGGGGTTCACTCTCAAATGACTCCTCCTCTCCCTATCATTACGCTACCCATGTGAGTGCCTTGAGACCCTTTTCCTCTAAATTCATTCACATTCCCTCTCCTCCATTCCTCCATTGAGCTATAGCTCCCCATCCATTGAGAGGTTCTCTCCCAAGCTAGGCCATGGTGGCCCATTCCAACTAGAGAAGGTATACTTGTCTTTTCATGTTTTTGCTTTGGTAGATTGTAGTTTTCTAACATTATTTGTTTGCAGGTTTGTTGTTTAATATTTTGTTGCCGGTTTTCATTGATTGCTTGCAGGTTCTTTTGCTCTCTAACAGTTTGATGCACGGTTGTGGAGATTAGCCATAACCTTGTGTGCAGGGGTTTTTCATTTCATTTTCTCTCTGTGTCAATCTATTTTCTTTCTATTCTTTCATTCTCATAGGAACCCTACCCTTCTGTCCTATAGATGGAAGGGAGTTGTTCCTGCATGTAGCAAGGGCGAAATCCATACTACAGATTTGGCGACCATACCAGGTCGATCCCACAGGATCCTTGGGTTTTATTTCTGCATTTTAGTTTTATTTTCCCTAGTTTAATTTTCTGCTCAATCTAGTTTAGATCTATATTTTCCTACATTTTTTACAATTGAGCCTCCTTAAGGCCAAGCCAAGCCTATTCGGCCACATTACAAGTTACTGTCAGCTGGACTTGACTCAGAAAAACAATTTTTTCATCTTTCGAACCAGGTTGCTCTTATCGGGCTGAAAGGTGCAACCAGGTCGCTCTTATCATGCTGAAAGGTGAGACTAGGTCGCTCATTCAGGCCCGAAAGGCACGACTTCAACCCAAAAAGTAGATTGCTTCTGTCTGCATGTTTTTAGCAACCTCCTCCCCTGATTTGGGGAAAATTTGGCGACCCCCTCGACACATTTCCCCCAAAAAGAGCGATCAGTCTTTTAGATTCAGATTCAAAATTTATTGGGACTGTGAGTGTGGCTCAGCCACCTCTGTCCATCAAATCTGTGATTATTTCATTGTAGTATCTGTTTATTTCATTACAAAATGTGTAAATCACTGACAAATTAAATGGTTAATTAGTTAATGAATCTTTTTAAAGCTTGAATAAAATAATTACTATAAGTTTCAATTCTTAAAATTAAATATTTCCTAGCCCTTCCTCCTCTACCCAGTCATCACCCTTCAGGGTAGTCTGGGATAAGACGAAGGGTGAATCTCGTATAGTAATAGGCACTTTACCTGTCATTTTTCCAAAACACTAAAAATGGGTGACTTGGAAGGTAGAGGGGGTTGGTAGGCCCAAGGGGGCCTCACGGCATTCGTGTCCTCCCTATTGACCAACCTTACATCCAGAGGATGGCATGAGGATCTACAGATGGGCTTAGTCCCATTTTTTTGAGAGCCCAACATGCTTTCCTAGTTGAAGAGAAATACAGGTGTAAGGTATTCACCTAGTCAGGCTATCATAGTTCAGATTCAAATATGGTACATGTTTAAATTTCTGCTTATCATTTACTGCTTTCATCAACAATGTTATAAACTCTGCAGAATATCATAAAGCATTTAAGCAGCCACTAAGTATAACAGAAAGACAAAGACATACACTCAAACCATACCACATAAAACAACCAAACTCAGTTCATGACGCTGAGGTAGCCATTAAAATTTATAATTTGCACTAAGTCAAACATTTGCAGTCTTTAAGGACATAATTCCCTGACTGCCTTAACCATGGGAAGTACTTGGGCTTAGCCCAAAAACTCATTATGAGAAGTACCATGGGAACCCAAAATAAATTGGCCGCTGAGAGGAATTACCAAGCGAAACGGGCAACGACCCCCACCGATTGACTAGCACTCCCATGAGGAAAAATACAAGCATTGTCTCCTGGCAGTATTGGTGGCCGAGTGACCACCTGAAAGCCAATAGGAAGCCATTAAAACTGGGGTCCAAAATTTCATTACCATATTTCACCATTTTACATACAAATCAGACACAATTGATCCCCCACGTTCTTCCTCATGCCTGAGAGGCAATCCACCATAGTTTGGGTCCTTGAACCAACACCATCAAGGCCATTCTTGATGACCCTTTACACAATTAGAAGGCCACATAGCCTCTGATTCAGACTCATAATCATACCAATCTGAGCCAAACCTGCATACTGCACCATCTAGCCCTATGGCTGGTGCAAACCCGGATCCATTTTCTGGCTTAGTGATTGGCAGTGGACCCATGTCCACACCCCACACCACCACCAACACCCCTACTAGTGGCTCCAACATGTTCATTGATCTAGATTTATGCAATAACATAACATAATACACACATAACCATAGAAACAAATATGCAGCGGAAATAACACTTCATTTCATTAATCGATAACTAAAACTTGTTTATATACAGAATGGAAATAAACTAGCTAGAGTATGGGTAGCTTCTCTCTGAGAAGAGATGTGGTGGCTACATGCCTTTGAATTCTCTGTGTTACAATGAGGCTCAAAGGCCTATATATTATTGAGAAACAATGGAAACCCTATACATCCAAAAAACTAACCCTAGGAGGTGAAACACCAGAATGTGGACCCCGTTGGGTAACTTGGTACATCAATTTCCCGGGGTCATAACTTTAGCATACTACCTCTTTTTGACGTGCATGATACATCGTTAGAAATATATATTTAAGGACTACATCCATAAAAATTTCGTTTAGGGTCTCAAAATGGTTGCGGAAGTTTAGGACCCGAAAACTACCAAAAATAGTAAATTGTGCTACAATTAAGGAAACTGGAAAACTAAAAGAAACAATGGTGGGGATACAAGTGGAATAGGTGGGTGGCCACTAATATCCTCCTGGATCATTCCTCCCTTCTTAGGAAGCAATGGTCCCAATTGCGATGAGTTCCTCCATGAGATGAGGAAACTTCTGCTGAACTTGGTCCCTGGTGAGCCACTTTCCCTGGTGAAGGAGCTGGCCTGCTTTGACAACTCGATATAGATAGATCTTCTACTGGCATGTGGTATTGATCTATGTGTCCATAATTCGATCAGTTGTGGCTTGTTCCATGCAGTCAGGGTTTAAATCTGTTGGTGTGAGTTGTTCTGTCATGCCTAATGTGTCCAGTAGAGGTGGAAAGTAGGGCTAAAGGTGGTCCACATTGAACATTGGGTGCATACCAAGGAACGGTGGAATACTGAGCTCAAAGGAATTGTCTCCAATAGCCTTGGTGATGGTGTATGGACCATATCAGAGTGGGCAAAGCTTGCGGTGGGTTCCAGTGAGGAGATCCTTCTACAAATGTAGCCACACTTTGTCACCCACCTGGAAGTTGTGTTGCACCCGATGCTGATCATGTCGCTGCTTGTACTTAGCATTGGATCTATCCAATATGTCATGAACTTGTTGGTGAATGTGCTGAATGTGCTCAATGAAGCTATTTGCCTTGGAAACTTCCGACTAGATATGAGATGAATCAGCCTGAGTAGCTGCAAAAGGCATGGCTACGTCAATGGGACATAGTGGCTAGAATGCCAAGCCCACCTGAAAGGGGTTGTGGTTGGTTGAGCTGTGGAGGGCCCGGTTATAGCTGTGTGGTACATAGGGAAGGCTCTCATCCCATGTGCATGGATTCTTTGAGTTGTACATGTGCAAAATGTGTACGATCATTCTGTTGATGACCTCTGTATAGCCATCGGTCTAGGGATGGAAAGTTGTGGACTTTGTGAGCTTGGTTTCTAGCATTGACCATAGGCTATACCAAAATGTACTAAGGAACCTGCTATCCTGATCAGAGATTATAGATTGTGGGATCCCAAAGTGTACCCACACTCATTTAAAGAAGAGTTTAGTAGTGGCTTCTGTTGTGATATTCTTCTTGCAGGACACCATTATGGCCATCTTTGAGAATATGTCAGCGACTATAAACACATAGTCATTGTCATGCTTAATAGAAGGAAGGCCTGACATGTAATTCATGGAGATGGATTCCCAAGGTCAACTGGGGGTAGGAAACAGAGTATAGAGGCCTTGCTTCTTGATGGATGGTTTGGCAATGGCACAAGCAGTGTAGGATTAGATCTACTTCCTGACGTCCTGTCGAAGGTTCGTCCAATAGAAATAATTCTGTAGTACTGCCACTGTTTTGTCGACCTTGAAATTCCCAACGACTCGATTGTAGTGCGCTTCCCAAATCATATTGGTACGCTCGCTTGAAGGAACACAAAGGTGTCCCATGTGACATAGTAGTGCATCTTGGAGGTGAAATTTTGGAACTTGGTTTCCATCCAAGAGTGTCTGGTATGTATGACTGAATTCTAGATTGCTCTTGTAGAGAAGTGGCCAATCAGAAGTCTCATGCCCACAAGAGTTGAGCACGGTGGTTATCACCATGATCGGTGGTCAGCTAAGGCAGTATGCAACATTATTGGTGCTCCCATTCTTGTACTTGATCTTCAAATGAAATTATTTTAGATATGTGGACCACTTCTGATGGAAATCGTTCTGTAACTTCCCTTATTTCTGTATGAACTACAGGGGTCAGTGGTCTGTGTGGATGATCGTTTCCTTCCCCAAAATGTAATGCTTCCATTGTCAGCAAGCCTGTACAATGGAATACATCTCTTTGTCATAAGTGGTATATTTATAGATTGTTTCAGATAGTGTCTCACTGTTGTATGCCACTGGATTCCCTTATTGACTAAGGATTTCCCCAATGGCATAGTTAGAGGCATCTATCTCTATCTCAAATGGTTGTTGCAAGTCGGGTAATGTGAGCACTGGGGCATAGCATTGGCAATGTTTCAATTCTACAAATGCCTTCTATTGATTTTTCGACCAAAATAATTTTTCTTTCACTCCACCCTTGGTGACTTGACTCAATGGCCAAGTGATATGAGAGAATCCCAACATGAACATGTGGTAGAAATTAGCAAGGCCCAGAAAGCTACAAAGCTCTGTTAGAGTAGTTGGTGTTGGCCAATACCAAATGACTTGGATATTGGTTGGATCCACATGTACCCCACATTCATCAATAATGTATCCCAGATACTGAACCTGGGTCATGCCAAAAGTGCACTTGTCCAAATTGGCACACAACTTGTGCTGCCGCAGTGTTTGGAGGACTTGTCGGATGTGGTGGAGGTGCTCTTCCCAAGTCTGGTTGAATATCAAGATGTCATCCAAGTACAATACTACAAATGAGTTGGTGAACGGCCGCAATATGATTTCTATCAGTCTCTTGAAGGCTGTAGGAGCATTCGTCAGCCCGAAAAGCATGACCAACCATTCGAAAAGGGCTTCCTTGGCTTTGAAGGCAGTCTTCCACACATCGATCGGTTCGATCGGTACCTGGTGATACCCGGAATTTAAGTCGATCTTGGTAAAATATTTCACCCCTTTAAGCTGGTCCAGGATGTCATCAATCCAGGGGATTAGGTACCTATTCTGGAAATTGATCTTGTTCAGCGCCCGATAGTCAATACTGAGTCTCCAAGTCCCATCCTTCTTCTGCACCAACACGATCAGGCTCCCACAGGGCGATGAACTTGGATTGATGTGACCCTTCTGCAGCAGCTCCTAAATTTGTCTCTTGATTTCATCATTCTCTAGAATAGAGCATCGATAGATCAGTCCATTGGGAAGTGGCTCACCTGGGGTCAGATCAATGGGGTGCTTGACCTGACAGTGAAGAGGCACCTCGGTGGGTAAGGTGAATATGTCCCGGTACTCCTCCACGATCTTGTCCATTTGTTTTTGTCGTGTGGAGGGTCCCTATCTAGAGGTCATGGCCATGATCTTCTTCTTGACCTGAGGGCAGATCATCAAGAAAACAAACTTCCCAGTTTTGGAAATGAGCATACTGCATTGTTTTGTTGTAACCAAAGAGATAGCGGAAGGAGGTGGTACCTCTGGTATCCTTTACAAATTATTTCCTGATGTAATAATAATAGTGTGAGGCCGAGACTCATACACAGCATGTCACTTCTATAAATATGGTTGACCTAATAATACATCACAACCATCAAGAGGAGCAATATCACATAATACCTCATCATTGAAAGGCTTGATGCTATAAGGAAGGCGACACTGCTGGCTGATGTGGAGATCTCATTATTGGTGAAGCCACCCAATGGTGTATGGTTGTGGGTGTGCTATGGTCAGCAAACCCAACCGCTTCATGACCTCTACTGAAATCAGGTTCTTTTGGCTCCCACTGTCGACAATGAACTATAGCGGGGAACCCTTTACCCACATCTAGGAGTGGAAAAGACACTCCTCCTCCTCTGAATATTCTGGTTCTTCCTTTTGGATCTTTGTGGTGGAAACAGTGGCGTTGGGCTCTGCATCAATAATCTTCTTCCCTCTGTCATTACCCTTCTTGAACTCTAATTTAGTGTCAGAGTATGCATCTGATTCAGAAGCCTTTATCTCGGCCACCAGTGACTGCTTGGCCCGACACTCACTTGTGTTGTGAGTGGGGCTCTTATGGAACTCGCACCACTTTCCCGCTTTATTCTTCAGCTTTGTAGTGTTTCTCTTTGCTTGCTACTTTGGAAAGTTTTCTTGAGTTTCCATGCATTGGCTGTGTCCTTGGTTCTACGGTTTGGGGGCACCTTTCCCTTGCTTCTGATTCGTAGATCCAAAGTCTTGCTTTTTCTATTTGAATTTTTGCACAATTTTGGCAGCATACCGATATGCCGTACCAAGCGAGGAGATGTCGAGGAACTCCATTTCCTCCTGAATGTATCTATGCAAACAACTGTAGTACTTCAGCACCAAATGTTTCTCTGAATCTTGGATACCAAACTTGGTGCGCAGGGTATGGAATAGATTCGTCAGCTCAAGCACATCTTGATCTCTTTGCTGTCGCAGCGTAGTCCATTGTATGTACTTGTCCTCATAGCTCCCCACCGGATAATATTGTCCCTTTAGGGAATATTGAAAATAAATCCAAGTGGTTATGACCGAGAATAGAGAGGGTTCCTCCTTGTCCTTTTTCTCACAGTAGGTTTCCCACCAGTCCTTGACATGGGGGCGGCTTTGAGTAGAGAAAAATTAATCTTTTCTCGGTTGGAAAAGTCATGGACTGAGAAATATAATTCTAATAGATTCAACCATATATCTATGGTGTCTTCATTTATTTGGCCATCAAATATGGGAATGTCAAAGTTTACTTGTACCTTAAAAGGGGTTGCACCTCTAGAGTGGTTGCTAGATGCAGATGCACCGCCAGTGGAAAGTCGTTGAAGGATCTGGGAAAATTTATCCATCATCACGTTCCTTTTGTTTTTCAAGTCCCTACTCAAGTAACATTTTGATAGGATATTATGCACCCTCATCTTTCTTTTCATCCCCCATGGGTGGCCATCGGGATTTGCGAGGATGATCTTGCAAAGGTTTAACCGAATCGAGCCCTAACTCTTTATACCACGCCCTCGTTGGGGACATGCAAAGAAGGATCGAGAAAGAGTAGATTTCTCTTAGTACCACTGATTGGGATTTATGCAGGAACGCAATAGAATACACACATAACCATAGAAACAAATATGCAGCAGAAATAACACTTCATTTCATTAATCAATAACTGAAACTTGTTTACATACAGAATGGAAATAAATTAGCTAGAGTGCTGGTAGCTTATCTCTGAGAAGAGATGTGGTAGATACATGCCTCTAAACTCTCTGTGTTACAGTGAGGATCGAAGGCCTATATATTATTGAGAAACAATAAACACCCTACACATCCAAAAACCTACCCCTAGGAGGTGAAACGCCAGAATGTGGGCCCTGTTGGGTAACTTGGTACATCAATTTCCCGGGGTCGTAACTTTAGCATCCTACCTCCGTTTGACGTGCATGATACATCGTTAGAAACATCTATTTAAGGACTACATCCATAAATGGAAAATATCAAGTCTAAAATAGACTCATATTTTCCCGACTATTAGATGCTGAAAAAAGTCGTTTAGGGCCTCAAAACGACTTTGGAAGTTTAGGACTCGAAAACTGCCAAAAATAGTAAATTGTACTACAATTAAGGAAACTAGAAAACTGAAAGAAAAAGTGGTGGGGGTCCAAGTGGAATAGGTGGGTGGCCACCAATATCCTCTTGGATTAGTCATGGAAACCTTCATAATCCAGCTACCACCACCCATATTGACTAGTCAACTTGTCCCACCCGTAATACATGGGGGCAGTGTCCCTTCCACCTACACTGCCCCTCCTATCACACATGGGGGCAGTGAACCTTCCACTCACATAGTTTCATTTACCACACTTGGGGGCAGTGGCCTGTCCACAATGGTGCCACAAGTACCCCTAGTTATGCAGGTGCATCATGTCCCTGCAAACCCCACCACCATTGTTGCCCCATCTCACATAAACCTTAGGTAAAACCTTCCTTTCATGGCACACCTCAACCTACCTGAATTGGCTCAGTTAACGAATGACCCTATCCACCATCAAACATTTTGGACTCCCATGCCAACTAAACTCCCCTCAGACATTCCCAAGTTTGAAGGGAAGGCAGGGGAGTGCCCCCAAAACCACATCATGATGTTTCACCTATGGTGCTCATCAAACAACATTGTAGATGATTTGATTAGACTCAAACTGTTCCAACGCACCCTCACAGGTGCTGCAACCAAGTGGTACATTGAGCTACGACAAGCCAAGTACCCGGATTTTAACTCCTTGGCTTTCATGTTCCTGCAATATTTCCAACTCCCCATTAGATACGACGAAGGGGTTGAGATCTTGTTATCTTGCCACCAGAATACTATGACCCACATAACCGACCACATCCATGAATGGCAGCGATGTTTTATTTTGTGCAAGATTCAACTTGATGATAGGGTCTTCCTGGATTGGTTCCTAAAAACTTTTCTACCACCTATAACAAAGGAAATTGCATCCGAACTTCCCCAATCTGAAGAGGAGGCCATCTTGAAATCCCAACAGTTTGATCTGATCTATGCATAGTCTAGATACATTTACACTGTCATTCTAGATGCCCCCTATGTAGGAACCTCCTACCGGGATGCACCAGGAGTATCCCATGCCTCAGATGGCATTATAGGTTTTGTCTCCCACCAACCACAACACCGTCAGACACCACCTGCAATACCACCACAACCAAGAAACACCCCTAGTGTTTCCTACCAAAACCAAACTCTGGACTATGCAATAATGATGTCTCAGTCCGGAGCCACAACTTATTATGCACAACCTGCACCACCACAACAGGCCCAGGCATTGGCTTGGCCGACACAACAATATGCGAGACAAATTCCCACATTTGTGGCACCCCCACCCACACAGGTTTATTATGCACCATTGGTGCAAGCCTTTCAATCCCCCACCCTACTCCGCCAACACCTTTAGGACAGTTTTTTGCACAGCAAAACTGTCCTAACCAGCTATCCCCCAATAACCAACAAGGGTAGGCCAAAAATAACTGATCTTGAAAACAAGGCAACAATCAACCGCAGAGAGGCAGTCAACAACCAAACCCTCCCAATAATGCTGGGGAAAACTGGCCAGTCCAAAATACTCAGCAACCAAACGCACCTAGACACAATGCTCTATTGCACACAAACTAGCCATGCAAGTTGTGTGAGGTCTATAGGCACTATACACATGAATTCCCCTTCATGGGTCACACCAAGCAATCCATTCACAACGAGGTTCAACATGCTACCAATACAGCAGCCCAAGCTCAACCTAACCTGGCACCACCAGGGCCCCCACCCATCGTCTTTTGAAACCCATTAACAGTCCAAGTTCGACTGGTAGCAACTACACCCACTCCCCGGCCCAATCCCAACACCCCAAGGGCACCTCCGACAATAGAAACAGGTGTTCGCCACCTGCTAGCTATGACAACTGAAGAGGTCAATTTACAAACCAGATGAAATTAGTACGGAACCAACACCGAACCCGCTGACATATTAGCGACATCTATGTCTAAAACAACCAATGCACCTCTTCAGTTACCCCATTTCCCTCCGTGCCCCCCCATATGACGGGTTTCCAACAACACCACGGCTAGAGCTGCTATCAGCTACAACATCGTGGATGATTTGGCCCAAACACCTATTTCCATGTTTGCTCTTGAGGTACTCAAAACTTTCCCAACATAGTGGAAATCCTTACTAGCTGCCCTTGGTGCTGTAGATCCCTCTGACTCCAAGTTGATCACATTCGACACAGAGAATGGAGAGCAGTGGATTCCATCAACCATTTCCTTCCAAATCTTGGTGTCCATCCAGAATTTGGTTGTGCATCGGTGCATAGTGGACAAGGGAGCATCCACATGTGTTATGTCTACCCTAGTCTGGTAGAATCTTGGATCCCCAATTTTGAAACCATCCTTGACTACTCTATGGGCTTATGATGGCCACCCCACTAAATCCCAAGGAATCCTCCCTCATATCCCCATCACGTTGGTTGAGAAAATAGTACTGATTGACATAGAGGTTGTTAATGCTCAGTTGTATTATAACCTTCTCCTCGAAAGAATTTATATGTATACCATGAGAGCTGTAGCATCAACTATTTTCCATCTCATGATGTTCCCTGTTCACGAAGGGAAAATCATGATGGTTGACCAACTAACTTATCACGATCTGCAAGGGCTAATGGCACCTCCCAATGTTATCCCTACGATCAACACCATTGATCTACAAGGGCTAACAACACCTACCAACATTATCCCTACGATCAACACCATTGACCCGCAAGGGATAACCAGACCCGCCAATGTTATCCCTATGGCCAACACCATGGTTGATAACATACTAGAATTCCCATTGTTGAATGTGGGCCCTGGGTTGTTTTTTGATACCATCATGACGACTTCTTTCTCCTTAGTTTCACCACCGTCAACACCAAATGAGACTACATATTTTTGCATGCTCTCATCCAGCACTGCTGCACCCAAACATCAACCACAGCCACAGCCCCAACTGCAACCGCAACACCATTCACAACCACAACACCATCAGTATCTGCAGCATCATCAGTAGCCACAACACCATTAGCAGCCACAACATCATTCACAGCCATAGCATTACGCACAGCCACAACCATAACCCCACCCCCATATCCAACCATTAGGGACTTATCTGGGATCCTCTCCATTCCACACACTCCCCTTCCTCTTCACCCTGCCAGGTGTCATGAGTAAGCCAGTAATGGCTACCTTAAACTTACCCAATTTTACATTGGGAATTCCTATGTGGTACCTTGATCTATCGGCCCAACCACCAATTCCACAGGTAGTCTTAACCCTTGTGCAATCCATTGTGTTCAAATCTCATCCTCCACCCAACCCACAAAAACCAACCACTACACCCGCACCCACACTGCCCCACCCAAAAAGGGCCAGGGGAAAAAATGTGAAAGCTACCACTGAACCTTGACAGATCCCGCCTTACGCATCTACGAATAACAAGTCCATCCAATTCAAAACTATCCTGAGATTCCCATAATTCACGTGCATTTGGATGCCATGGAAACAACGAAAAATATCCCCTTGGTTGAACTCCAAAGCAAGCCAACAGTGAGAAACAATTCATTAGGAACAAACCATGCTTGCGCCCTCTACGGATTGTATGGACACTATTCTCACCACTGCCAAGACTTGTCCAATTTTTGAATGGCTCTAGCCAACTTTTGACAACATTCCCTTGAATCTGAGATCACCTTGATCGAAGAAGTTCACCCCCCACCTTCTTCTTTAGACACCATGTCCATTTACATGATGTCCAGTTCTACAGAACCTCTTGTCTCCACCATCACCGATGGTCCATTAGAACTGTCTCTTCGTTGCTTCCACAACAATGAGGAGATACTTGAATCCTTAACCTCCCCGGAATACCCATGGGACAACATGCACCATCGCTCGTTCTTCCTCCTCGAAGAGCTTGTGTCGCAGTCTAACTAGTTTTCCATGGAAACCAAAGATTTCATTCATGGGAAAGTCAACTGGTTCAAAAATCCCATTCCGGCACGAGACACCTTCTAAGAGGGGAACATGGAGAACATCTCTCCAACCATCAAAATCAACATCTCAACCAATCCTGAGGTGGTTGAAGAAATCATGCTGGGGGCATCCTGCGCCCCAGAAGAAGTCGCTGCCTACAAAACTCTCTTCCAAGAATTTCGCGACGTCTTTTCCTGGTCTTACACTGAAATAACTGGGTTGGATCCATCCATTTTGGAACACCACATTGACACATGGCCCGATGTGGCCCCCATGCACCAAAAGAAATGGCCCATCCATCCTTCCAAAGCTGCCGCGGTTAAAGCCGAAATTTAGAAGCCGCGCATAGCCGGATTATTTACCCCATTGCGTAGACCACTTGGGTTTCTAATCCTGTTCCCATGAATTAAAAATAGGGCACCATCTGTGTTTGTACAGAATTCTATGATCTAAATGGGGGGTGTCCCAGAGACAATTTCCAAACACCCTTCATCGATTAGATTATCGATGCATGCATTGGACATGAGGTCTTTTCCTTCATGGACGGATTTTCTGGATATAACCAAATCCAGATCCAGAAAGAAGATCGTTACAAGACTGAATTCACAACCATGTGGGGTACATTCACCTATAGAGTAATGCCATTTGGTCTGAAGAACACTAGAGCCACCTTCTAGCATTCCATGACACACTGTTTCCGCGACCTCATCAACATCATGTTGGTCTATCTTGACAACCTCATTTCACTGTCATAGAAGCAAGAACAACACATAGACGACTTGTGGCAAGCTTTCCTACGATGACACAAGTACAAAATATGATTGAATCCTTTCAAATGTGTTTTATATGTCCCAATGGGCCATCTCCTAGGGTTCATCGTGTCACACAAAGGAATGACCGATGATCCCCTGAAATTCCAAAACACTTTCCCTCTAACGTCACCTCTTTAAGTGACGGTATTTCAGATTGTAATATAGTCTTGTCCATTTTTGTTTTACACATTTTTAAAGTGATTCTTATGTATTGTTTTCCCTCATTGCTCCATATGGATCCTACCTCAGATCGTTACATTGGATTTGCTGATAGAGCAAGCAGATGGTCTCCAAACCTCACCTTGGCTGCATGGGTCATCTACTCCCCATAGCGCGAGTTGATCCATATCGACAGAATATGCATGGGTAGTGCGACCAACAACTAGGCTGAATATGATGGTGTCAATGGCCTCTTGTTCGTCGCTCTCTAGTTAGGCATTTTCCATCTTGATGTCTTCTTAGACTCCCAACTACTTGTCTTCCAGTTGAAAAACTACTACCAGGTACGTGATCCCTGCCTCTTTAGAAAATCCTATGCACTAAACATATGGTTATAACATTTGAATCCATTACACTCACACATGTTCCTAGAAACCTCAATAGTGTAGCAGATCAAATGGCTAATGATATTCTAAATTGGCACATTCATAATTGCATATAGGAAACATACAAACACAACATCATGCATAATCATATATAAAAGACACGCACACATGTAACAATACATCACATAGGCATTGCATTTCATATCATCATAAAAAGACTCACATATAAAACCATAAAAAGTGCATCCACATGCGTCAAAAATATATATAGATAGATAAGTCGCATGTCCACAATATGTTCAGTACAAAATGAGAAGCAACATATGCTTTCTTAGCTGAATATACATAGCGATGAAAAAATACTAAGTGCACCAATGCACTAGGGGCAGCCCCACTAGCTTCTATTCTAAATCATACTCCTCCTCATAATATGAATCAGTATCATTAGCATCTCCTTCCTCAGAAGACTCAACGTCCTCTGTAGAAAGATCCCCTCGCGCCGCCTGACGAAAGTAATCACAGGCTACATCCATCCTCCTCATGACAGACATCAACTCCAGAGGCACACTATGAATGGCGGTGATCAATTCATTGTCCAAATGTTGCCAGCTGTCATTAGAAATCCCCTCAGCTGGCTGCTCCAGGTGCAGAAAAATAGTCTCTGCCTCCTGTCGTCACCTACGAGGGTTCCCCACAGGAACCGCCGCCTCTACAATAGCAACCACCTGCCTCTGATACTCGGGTGGTGGGTGGGGACCAACATATACATACAAAAACAAAGACACCATCAGTCTATACATATAATCATCAACCAGCTCCACTACACTATGTATAAAGCTAAACATAAAGACATCACACATACATACCAGCTGGTCCCCATGCCTGAATAGGAGCTCAGGGCATCTCAGGATCCCCATGATAATCCATACCCACATAAGGGTACTCCTTAATAATCACTAGGAGCTTTTGCCACTGCTCAAGCAACTCCTTGATGAAGAAGCGACCCACTTTGCTGCCACCCTCTCGTACCATCATTTGGCAGCACTTGCGCATCCGTGGCTCCTGTAGACCACCATCCCACATCGCCCGGTGCAGATGTAGAGTAGGTACTTTCTCAAAAAAGAAAGCACATAAGAAGGACCCAAAGAAAAAGTCACCCCCAGATGCCCTCACATTGTTCAGCTGACACCGAACAACCTAAAGGTACATCTGGGCCCATGCATAGTAACTTCCCCCATGGCATGCTCTACTATCTGCAGCTTCCCTCCAGATATCTTATGCCTCGTAGTAGAGCCCAAGATATGCAACAACATATTAGCAATAGCCTATGTCGACACATCCTCAATGTCACACATTAGAATGTGCGATCCTGTAGCTAGGGTTTTCACCCTAGCTTGTGCTAATGAGCACCTACTAAGGAATCTGGAATCCATAGTAGCAGTTCAAATAAAGATAAACTGAAATAAAGATTGATCTAACTACGTTCTTGAAGCAAAAGCGGTAAAAAGTAAATAACATAAAACAAAAAGCAGTAAATGGTAAAT